>JARYHS010008409.1:499979-562878 GCA_031002005.1 Vandiemenella viatica
AACTTTTTCTATCTTTGATAGAAATTTTCTGATTAAATGGTTTCATGACATCATTTCTTAATGCAAATGCTTCATCCCAAACAAAAACATAGGGTAGACTAGTCGGTACAAATTCCGAAGGAGGTTCTGCGTGAGGTAAATTTAGTTGGCCATTATTCAGTTTCTTAAAACCTCTGTATTTATCAACACACCACCATCTGATATTCGACCATTGGTGCCTACGTTAACCCACGTAAAATCATAATCAGCCTTAACGCAAGCCTTGAGTATAACTTGAGTGAAACTGTTTGTAATTATAAAGAATGATCTGCTTCCTGGTGGTGGGAGATACGGATATGTTTCCCGTCCCAGGCGCCGAGACTGTGTGGAAAATCCCATCTATATTAAAAACGTTGAGCGATTGCCCTCCATTCTTAGACGGTATTAGACAACTGCAAGCAAATAATGACATAAATAAATTAGTTACTTCACCTGCACAATTTTAACTTACATGTACAATATGATTGTACATTCTTATTTTTTTTAAATTGTATTCAATTGTTTAGATTTATTGAGAGCGACGCTCTGTTTGTTTATGCTAATAACGATTACCTCTGTAGATCTCAAATCAACAGATACCGTGAACAATATTTAACAGAGAATATCAAGTTCGTGATAAAACCTATTTTACATATTATATTACTTTTTACTGCTAACTATGAAATAAACATTTGTTCGTAAGTTATTACAAAAATGAATTTGATATTTGACATAACTTCATGTAATTCTTGAGACAACGCAAAATCGCATGACAGGTGTAGGTATTATCCACCCCACAGCCTGTGGTGAGATAGCTGTAGCGAATTTCAGTTCTTCGTAGGTACATCCACTGCTAAGTACCGTAGCGTAGCAGTCAGTCTCTCGTGAGGTGTGATGGCTTGTCTCCTGTTCGCGTCTCTTCTCTTGATCGATGGAGTGACCATTTTGAGCAACGTATTATATGATATCTCATCTATCCTGTAAATAATTTCTCCGGTCAGCAGGCTCGAACGACAGTTGTTGCACCAAATTTGAATTCGTCAATTGTCTTCTTTCAGAAAGCCATCGTTTCTGCCATTTGGTTTTCGGTTTCTTTATTTAATATAAATGCAAACTGCAGCAGCAGCTAAACTTCATGAACTACTCGTCATTCATAGGTGTAATTTATAATAAATACATTAATGTAAATAGACGTATATATTCAGTTAGTTCATAATCTCAAATTTGTACCCTAGGCGGCGACTTACAGCAGACTGACCTGGCGTGGCTCGGTAGTGAGGGACCCCCTAGACTGGACTGAAATCTGAATGGACTGACGCCAGATAGCCTAGTGCCAGATGGCTCGTCCGTGTGTGGCGGCCTTAATACTCTTACAACAGGCACAGGTCCACACAGATAGACAACAGCACGTGAAGACCGCCAAATCATGTGTGGTGGCTGTTGCTGGCTAGACAGGTGACTGCAGGCCAGATCCAAGCAGTGGTTACAGGGAGAGTCACCCCTGGACGATTGTAAACCGACTGCTTGAATCTGGGTTACACTCTTCTGTGCCCTATGCAATGTGTTCCATTAACCTGACTTTCATTGCCAGCATCGTCTAACCAGGTGTATTGCAAAATTCACATGCACACTGTGAATGGCATACATTTTTGTTTAGAGACGAGTCTTGTCTATGGCAAAGCAATAATCGAGAACACGTATACACGCGTAGGGGAGAAATGGCTCACGTTGCTGTGATTTCGGAACGTCACCCAGGTCCAAACACAGGTATGATGGTAATCAGTTTATACAGCCAGAGTGAGTTGGATGTTGTTGGAACAACAATGACAGCCCACCACTATGTTGACAGGGGTACTACTCCAGTCCATCATCCAAATCGCATCTTCCAATAGAATGATGCCCGTCATCATATTGCGATTATTGCAACACAAGCCTTACAAGTGGTTACGAGCACAATTTGAACCACACGAGTCCACATATTTGTCTCCAGTAGACGACGTCTGGGATTTCAGGAATAGACACATTAGATCACACGTCACTCAGCAGAAACCGTGCAACTGAGGAAATACAATTCTCTCACACATAAAATTTTTACTTTTTTTCCCTTGGGTATATTATTTTTAACAATTTGCTGTTTAATTAGTTCTTGGTGAGAAATACTGTGAATTGATTATTGAGTGTATCGAAGATAGTGTGTGTATTTCAGTATCCTTGAATGGTAAACTATAAGCGAGAGTATATTTTGAAAAGCAGTACATTTGATCGGAAATAGCTGTCGCCAAACCACTGAAAAAGACTGTCAAGAATTCATACCTTATAAAAAAAACTCCTTTCGTTACAAACATTGGCGATGAACTTGGGTATCAAGCACTCCTGCAATCTTCCTGTCGCAGAGATAACCTAATTGCTCCATATTTCTTAAAGTAATTTTTTCTCTTCCTTACATGAACTGATAGTATTTTAGCTCAGTTCCAGGTATCAGTTCTCAAGATGCGGTCTTAATATTACTTCTTAGTAGTGCTGTGCCGTATTGATCTACCTTCTACACACTGGTGTTAAGATTACCCATAACAATCCCTTTACGCTTTTCTTACACACCAAGCTCATTAGTAATTTCCCATGGATTTCTTTCCATTTCTATAATCTGCTGATGTTTTTACTATGGAAAATGTTCCTGATTTGATTTTTATACTTCATGTTCAAACCAGCTGCTTAATTCTTCCACCATTTTCATATTTTCAGTAACATCTATCTCGATTTTAACAATGTCCTCCTGCCAAATTTACTTAGTGCATTAACAACAAAATTCTATTTTCATGTTTCACCTTTAGTGATATTAAATTTCTTTATTATATTTGATATCCATTTTTTGTCGCTCTAGTTTCTTTTGTAATATTCCATGTATTCCTGAAGGTCCTGCTACCAAGCTCTGTAGTATCTTTGACTTCCTGTTTTGAGTTAGGGTGAACAGAGTTTTCACTGATAACACAATCTCCTCTGAACTATGTAGATGGGAACCAGCCTATCAGAATATCCTGGACACCAGAAATCCTACAGGCCTCAATTTCTAGTAATTCTTCGTAGCAAACCCAGCACTTATTATCGCTTCTATTTATATTTCTTATAATCTGAATATTTCTTATGTTTTATATTTCACTTTTTCAAAATTTGATTAATATATGTATCCTCACTCAGTTATAACGTTGGTCTACCACTTTCAATGATAATATACAGTCAACAGTATCGACTATTGTTCCAATAATTGAGATTCCCTTTCCCCCCTCTCCAACATATCATCCGCGCTGGTAAAGCCATTCTCCAGACGGCTGTCGCTGTGTACACATCTCACTCTCATGGTGTCTCACTTCTGCATGGTTAATGCTGTAAGTCGAAATATTGCACTTTTCTTGTGTGTGTTTTTTTGTGTTCGTCGTTCCCAGCCGCCTTTATCTGTGGTAAGCGTCGGGTCATATTTTCCTATCCTTCCTTAGTTTAATTGCCTTAGAGCACATATATATACATTTGATTACTGACGGCCAAACCAATAATCATATGGGAGATCCTGAAGGATTGCTCAGCTGCCACGTGACAGTGTTTTCGATTCGCCGCGCAATGCGCCCCTTTTCGTGGCTGTCCAAGGTAACCAGTTGATCGTGCCAGGTGTACAGAACCTACAGCTTAACGCGGAATCTGAACCACAGAAGTGTTATAGCAATATTCATTTTACACAGCAAGTTGTAGCAGAGGTGAAGTTCGAGTTAAGGGCCTTTGAGAATACCAGTTAATACTGGGATTCGAACCATCGTTAGACACATTAACTACTGAGCTACAAGACCGTTCTATTACTGATGGTATTTTTACCGGTTGGTATAATAGGTTGTACAAATGAAAACATAATGCTATGGCAAACAGTGAAATTACATCATAATAAATTAGTCATATGCAAAAGAATCAGTTATTAATCAATATCTTTTCCGTTTGAACAGTTTATAACCTAATTTTACATTTGTATACGTTCCATACTTTACGTCTTTGTTTACTTAGGTCTCCGAATGAGAAAAAAAAAGCTGTCTGTATATACATTATTAACAACTCCTCAAGAAGGAACAACCATATAATATTTTTTTATTTTATTTCTCAAAATATGACCTATGAATCGTAATCTAGAAATACCTTTGCCTACAATGGAAGTTATGATTAAGTCCCATTTCATGTTGCTTGTACTATAATGCCCAGATACTTCAGGGAATTAATTCTGTCAATAATTGAATTTCTAATTTTGTACTCATAAACATGCAGAGTCTATTTATTACTTATTTTCATTGCCTTCCACTTTTTGCAGTTAAGTGTAAGCTGCCATTTATGGCACCATTCCGAAATAACATCCAGATCGTGCTGAAGTTCTAAGCAATTATCAGAGCACCTTCTTCCCAATACATAAGTACATCTCAAGCAGTCATATCCTACAATTAAGAGTCACCAAGATCGTTTATAAAAATTAGGGAAAGAAGTGGTCCTATTACACCTCCTTGAGGAAAGCCTGAAGTAGCACCTAGCTTAGAAAGAGGCTTCCTCATCAACAACAACATTCTGTGAACAACCACTACAATGCTTTTCTTAAAACAAGTGAATAATAATTTAATAGAGTTTAGTATTATCAGATCAGTATTTGCTTTCTGTATCAATGAAAATATCGACAATACCTCTCAACATATCACATAAACAACAAGATATTGTTTGAGATAAGGTTATTAAAATGTTGTGTTGACTAACTAGCTGCTTCAGAATCATTTTCACTCACAAGTTATAGAAAATATTTAGTCTAAATCAGTCAAAACCTTGCATCAAAGAACACTCTTCTCATCAATTAGTATAATACATTCAAACAATTAACACTGTCCTTATAAGCTTACAGCAATCAATATACCATATCGTCAGGGGTCTGAGTGGTTGTTGGCCTATTTGTGGACGTTGTGAGTGGTGGACCTTAAGTGGACTGACTAACCTTCATGTTTTTACGCCTCTGCTAAGTCTTCTGCTCTTCCGTAGAGTTCTTCATCTTGTGAGATACCAATAATGGTGATTTATCAGGAAATCTGAACACCACTCCATCTTAGGGTCGGAGAACCGAGGATAGAGAAGGCTTGGACTGGTTTAAACTATCCTATCAGATGAGAAGACGCCTAACTGGTAATGAGTCCATTTAATGGCCACTGAAATTGTGCATTTACAGTCGATATTGTGTTCTGCAAGGAATACTCCGAATGCTAGCGACTTGAAACTAAATTACTGCTTCCAATATTGACTGATGGACTAAATGACTATGAGGGAAGACATGGCAGCTTGATCGGACAGCATTAGCGCTAGGCTAGGCTACGAGAGTCAGCGCGATCGATTAGCTAAACCATATTGGCTGGTTCAAGTCTACACGAAGAATGAGAGGGAGTAATGATACTTATGTTCCGAAGTAAACATGTATTTCAGTCATAGCTGACCAGATTGAACCAGCCAAAAGGTGACTTTGCCGTAAGCATTTTTATCAAACAATAAGTTGTGCTGAGTTTCATCTGTCTTCAACGATCAGACCCGTTGCAAGTTACATTCAAAAAATAGAGCAACTATTCCATAAAATACTAATTGCTCTTAATCAAACCCTTACCTCCAAAATGTCCATCACAATATGATAAACATTATGATGATTTCAATATAAAATATATTTTTGAAATAACACTAAACTAAATTTGTACAAAATTATAAAAAACTATTGTTTACTTTATTATTCTATAGCAAAAATCAATACAAAAAGAGCTTAGATACCAACAACATTTATTCTGCCAATAACCTAGATATACTAAATATCATTTTACTATCTTATTAGAATTATGACTGATATGGAGTTACTGACAGAACATTAACAAAATAGTTACTTGATTAAATTTGGAAACTTAAAACACTGTATACCAGCTTGTACAAAATATACAATCATGATGTGTAAATCGCTAATCAGAAATTTCTCACTTTCAAACTGTTATAAAATATGTTTTTCACTAATAGTAGCAAGTTAAATAACCATTTGAAACATATTATTTCTAAAAAACTAAAAAACAAATTAAATAATATTAATTCATAATTCTGTCAATATACTCGCATATCAACAACTACAAACTCAATAATAGCACTTTATTATACATAGCTATAAAAAATTTGATAATTAAAAGTTAAAAACAAAATTATATGTCTAATTCCTTTTAAGTTTCATGATTCCATAAAACTGAAAAAGCATACAAATAATACAACAAACTCCGAAACCTAATTGACATTAGAAACCAACACTGCTCTGCTATTCTACAAAATGTGCATAACTGATTCAATTACATAAAAGATTTTGGAAACAGCAACTAAATATATAAAGGCAATCACAACATTTAATGATTCCTAAATTATAAAAAGGATTCTTCACAATGACAGATATACTTTATGTCTGTTTTGAAGGATTTTGAAAAATTCCATGAAATATAAAGATTAAGTTCTTTTGGAACAAATGATACATTGCTGGTCAGAGACTATAAAACATTTTCCACTAACTTTAGAAGTAAAATTAACATTTTGAATAACTGAGTTAATTCACAATTTAAGAATACATAGGCTATCTAAACATGTATTGTATAAGCAACACAAAAAAATATACTATTAACATTCAAGAATACAAAAACAATGATAGTTATTTTATTAAATATCAAAAGAATATGCACATTTAACTTAATGAATCAGCTGATAAAATCTAAGACCACTGGTTAACTTAAAAATTTTTACACAAAATTCACAAGAAACGAGCATCTAAATCAATGAACCATTACCCTCTGCGATCCTTAGTCCACATCTATAAGTTCCATTACTACGTTTAAAAAAATGACACAAGTAAATAAAAAAATCTTAAAAATGAATCCGCATATTTATCTCAAGGGATCCAGACTCTGTAAAGGACTTGCCACAAATATCACATATAAACAGACGCTCTACAGAATGAAATGGATGATGTGTTTTAAGATTTCCAGAATCTCTTAACAAATATTACAAGAATGGACATTCTCCAGAATGAATCCACAGATATTTTTTAAGGTCTCCTGACTGTGTAAATGATTTACCACAAATTTTCTAAGAAACTGGACACTCTCCAGAATGAAACTGCTGATGTCTTTTAAGGTTTCTTGACTGTATGAACGATTCCAAAAATTACAGGAACAGACGTCTCCAGAATGATCCGGCTGAGTATTGTTGTAAGGTTCCAAACCCCAAATGAATTTACCCAACTTTACCAAAACACAGAACGTTCTGCAGAATGATCCCCTGATGTTTTTAAGGATTCCTGCTGTGTTAACGTTTACCACAAATACCACAAAGAAAACGGACGTTCTGCAGAATGAATGGCGCTGATGTATTTGTAAGGTCCCAAGAGCACTTAACGATTTACCACAAATAATCACACGAAAACGGACGTTTCGCCAGAATGAATCCGGTGATGACTTTTAGGTGTTCCAGGTCTTGGAATGACTTACCACAAATATCACAAGAAAACGGACATTCTGCAGAATGAATCCACCGATGTTTTTTAAGGTCCCCAGACCGAACAAACGATTTACTACAAATATCACAAGAAAACGGACGTTCGCCAGAATGTATACTCTGATGTCTTTTAAGGTCCCCAGACCCTTTAAACGATTTACCACAAATTTCACACGAAAACGGACGTTCGCCAGAATGAATCCCGTGATGCCTTTTAAGTGTTCCAGGTCTTGTAAATGACTTACCACAAATATCACAAGAAAACGGATGTTTTCCAGAATGAATCCGCTGATGTTTTTTAAGTTTTCCAGACTCTTTAAACGATTTACCACAAATATCACAATACTTAGTTATAGATTTTCCGCAATCTTCGCCTGAATTAGGGCGTTGGCCAAAATGAATGCTGTTAGTACATCTGAAGGTAGTTAGCTGCTCCTCTAGACTTCTTGTTTGAAATTCACTGGCATAATGTTGCTGCTCGTCATTGTAACTACATTTCATGCAGTCCCTACAAAAATGAAATTTTTTTCTTGGAATGTGGTGGACTTATTACACTGGCAAACTATTTTAATTGACAACTTATAGATATATAAGATTTATCACTTGTAGGCTGAATCCTTATGACATCAACATTTTATTATTGTTATATATAATAATACAATGTGTAACATCATGACTACTCAAGATCAGTCGCTCTCTTTAAAGGGAATAATCGAAGAAGAATAATACAATGTGTAATGAACTGTGCTGCTACTAGTACAAAATGTCTTTAAAAGTGTAAACTGAAGAAATGTGATGACTAAATTTTTAGTAAAAACCAAATCCATTATAGGAAATACTGCTTAAAAATACTTGTCTGTTCTAAAGTAAGCACTAATATCATCATCTAGTGAATTATAAATTTACTAAACTAAGACATTGATAAGGTAAACTGTGTATCTAACAAACAATAACAAAATTTATATAAGCAAAAGTTTTATATTTTATTTCTTAGAGAAGAATAAAATGAATTAATTAAAAGACTTTAACAGCTGAATAGACCAGTGACCTTTCCTATGGAGTAATATTTCTGATTATATATCAATAGTTCCTTTATTATTAAATAAATAATAAATACCACAATAAAATATGAAAAAGAGTCACTTTCTACTAACATTACTATTAAAAAATAGTTAACAATCATTTTTTTATAAAAAAAAAGAATGAAAGAAAGGAATAAGTATATAGATTTTCATTACTAGTCTATAACACAAGTTTGACAGACACATTTACAAGCTAAATAAACAATAAAATGAAATATTAGAATGCTTTTCTGGTTTCCAGTTTACAGATATGATCTGATCCCCAAACAAATGTCTCACATAGTTTATTCAATATTCGATGGAAATCTGTAATAGCAATTAATATATCCACCTTTACTGGTGAAAATGTGTAGATCTGGAGAGTAAAGACATTAGCATTATAAAACATCTGCACCAGAATCTGCTAGGACAGATTGTATTTGGAAACCAACCACTTGAATGAACAAACATACTAAAGGTGTTAGGCAGAGATATACCACAACTTGCATTATGAAGCCATTTTCCAGAATACAGAGCCGGATAAATAGTTCACAGTTAACCAGTATATAGTGTGCACTTGACACTATGATCTTCGTGTATAGTACACAAGATAGTTTCTTCAAAAAGAAGTCAACAAGACATATGAACTTGGCATTAATCTTTAGAAAACAATGTGGTAATCAGTTTAGAATCAGTGGAGTTGTTTGCTAGTTGGAGAGCCTCTCTCAGGAAGAGTGACAGACAACACAGAGAATTATTCCAGGACAGTAAGCAACCTCCTCTAAGGATACAGTGACAGAAGAATAAAAAACTTTTACATTTGGCGAAATAAATTCACATAATAAAATGTCAAAACCAATTCTAATTTCTTTCTGAAAAAATTATGCACATGAAATCGAAATAAACAATTCATTTGAGGACAATGTGAAAGTTCTATAACTTGCAGGGAAAGAAATTCCTGTTAAAAAGCATTTTCTTTATATACAGTAGCTTATAGCTTAATGCACAATGTCCAATATTCTTCCAATAAATGGATTCAGTTCCTAATATGCAATCTAAAACATATCCACCTATGTCTGCAATCAGATCATTTAATTCGAAATATGTTCTGTTTATAAATATATTTTGCCTTGGAACTGCATGGATGTCAGGGCTGAAAAACTCTAGTAAATGCAATGCATGTTCCAATCTGTACTACGCTTCACTCAGTTTCGCCATTGACAAAGTACTTTCATGGCAGAATGTCCTACTCAGACAATTCTTTTTCTTGCCCTTCTGTCAATTTCTTTATTCACATGGACCAAAAGGTTTTATTTTGTTCCAATTGTAGTTTTCTGATTTTCAAGACTATCAATACAAAGAATCTATTTCGTTCCAGTTAAAAATGTAACGGTCATAACCTTTCTGATAGATGCAATCGATTTTACCTTTTTCTGGTGCAGATCAATTGGTTTCTAAACTCCATGCAGCTTTGAAAGTTCAATATGACCTCCTGAATGTGGTGTAATCTTTGATGTGAATTTTTATATGTTAATCAATTATTGTTTAGAGTACTCTGACAGATTATATGTTATGGCCTCAAAAATTAATTCCTTCAGCTCTTTCAAGGTTGAGTACTTTGTTTGTGTTGTGCAATGGTGGACCTTCATCTCTAGTAACAAACTGATCTACAAAACTGATGGGGCCATTGTAAATGGTCTACATATTACTAAGAAAAAAATTACTTTATTTTCAAAACTGTACTTGCTCAGTATTTAACATCCTTTTTTATTCCCATCTTTCAGAGATTTGTATATCTGCTATTTGTAACAGCTTTAACTATTGGTAGTCTAATACTTTTTAGTTTCATATTTTTTGTATATTTATATTTTGTTGCCCAACCCAAGTTTCTACTAGGTCTTCAAAAGGATTATTTTCAATTTAATATTCCATTTCTAAAAAGTTGAATGTGAAGGAACAAACTGATGAACTTTCTATAAGTTTATGTCAAATTTTGTTAGCCATGAGGTAACCTAAGCAAAGAGTTTTAAGACCGAATATTTCGAGGAGACACACAAAGTGAGCAATTTTTTGCCATTTAAATAAATTTACTTAAGCGAAACTTTGGAAATTGGACATGTGTTATTAAGAAATTAAAAAGTATAGTCTTCAGCAACAGGCAATTTTTCGTCAGATTTCAAGAAGTCATTAATAGCAAAAAGGACTTTTGCTTCAAGGGGAAATTTCTAATTTTTAATGGGTTTCAGCCTCGTTGGCTTTATTAGAAACGGGAAACCAGAGGGTCAGGAGTGGGAAGGATTAGACCATGACTGTTTTAAAGGAACCATCCCGACATTTGCATGGAGTGATGTAAAGTAACCACAGAAAACCAAAACTAACTGCACCTCCCTGAATGGAGATCTATGTCTACATATATACTCTGCAATTCACAAAACAGTTGGTGGCAGAGGGTACACAGCACCAAAAGTAATCTCTCTGTTGTGCATTCCAATGCCAAATGATACGAGAGAAAAAGTAATTAATTTAAGCACCAGCACCGCACCTTATCTCTCTAATCTTACCTCTCCTGTCACTGTGACTCAAATAGGTTGGTGGACGAAGTATTTCACTGCACTTGTAAGTGGGTGTGCCCATGTTTACTAATAAGTTCAAACAAATCGTGCAATGTCTATCTACCAGAATCTTCCAGACAATCTACTAATCAGCTCTGTGACACTATTGTAAGAACTTTAGCGACCACAAATATAATATAAGAAGTCCTACCCTTACCTGCTTTGTGATGTGCTGCTAGTGTATTTATGAATCTGTAGTTTCATCTCATCTTCAAACACCTCTGAGCACTGTGTACAAACGTACAAAGGGGAAGAAACAGCTGAGACATGGCAGAAGACATGTTTTGTTAGAGAGCACCAAGACACAAATGTCTGTGCACAGAATACGCAGGCAAGTTCCAATACTGATCTTGCTTCAAACAAGGATCTGAAACAAACAGAGAAAAGAAATTTAGTTTGCTTACTGCAAAACAATTGATTAAAATAATAGACAAGTATATCAAAACATCATACACTTTGTCATGAAATATTAAAGCAAAAATAAATTCTGAGGTATTTACATTAATCAGTATTACATTTTCTTTCTTAATTCTTATGATACACTTATAGCCATTTCAATCTCAGTTGTATTATGCAGTATTAGGCAGTGATCACTTTTTTTGGAAATGTTGCGAGCTCAGCAAATTTCATGGTATTTCTGTTTGCACCTTGAGATGCCAGAAAATGGCCATCACTAAGCTTCTGACCAGAGGATATGCACAAGGCTTGATTTGTGATCCAGTATGATGAGGTACAGGACTAGAAACAGCACACAGATACTTGGATAACCCTGGAACTGGTAGGGTTAAACAAATTTTGTTGTTGCCAGTAGTGAATTTTGGAACAAAAACTGAGACCACCAGCCATATAGTATTTATTAATCTTAGTGAGAGATATAGTTGTGTTAGATTGAGATTGGTCCCACTTAAAGAAAGCTATATCAGAATCTCAATGTTAAGAATTAATCTAAACCTATCTGCAGAAATCCAGTATTCAGATACTCAAGTTCTCCATTGCATAAACATTTAAATTTTCAAGTCCAATTATTAGACAACAGAAATACCAATCGATGCCATGAATAGAAATACTAGTGTCAATCCAAAAAAAATACTATTTCAATCCACGTAATAAGGAAAAACTGAGGGCATCTGGTGACTGGTAACGCACTGCCCTATCATTCAGGAGGGCACAGGTTGAACTCCTTGTGCTGCCATTTAGAGATTAGTTTTCCATGTTTTTTCCTTAATCACTCCAGGCAAATAGCAGTGCACTTCCTTCAGAAGTGCCATCGCCTTATTCCATTCTTATGCCTAGTCCTTTCCTGAATCTGATGACCTCAACATTGAAAAGGTATAAATCCCGAAGCAAAAAATAACAAAATAGATAATTTAGAAATACAAGAATCCTAAGAAACTTTCATAACCATATTTACATATTATAATTTCTATTGTCACTTTCTTCACCACAGGTTGACAGTGAATGCATTAACACTAGTATAATTTATCTGTTAGTTTTGTTCACAGAATAATTATAATAAGTAATTCCAAAGCAGAGGAATAGAATACTCCTTATATTAAATTATATAATAAATTGAATTCAATACACAAATTATTTTTTAATAGAATCTGAATTGAAAATTGCGCTTTTAATAGTATGTATAAGTCGTGCATAAAAAAAAATCAATTGTGAAGAAAAATCGAAATGCATTGTATATTGTTTGTAATGGGAATATATTGAAGTGGTCTATTTTATGTAGGACATGAAGTTCCTATTATACATGTGAGTGATCTTGTGGAGTGTGACAGTTTATTTGTGCAGGTAAATATAGATTATTAAGTGCTTATTTGTATATAGATATAAGCTGGTAGATGTCTTTCCATGCAAGTTAGAGATTAAATGTATTCAGTGTATGTCTTAATGTGTGTGGTTTGGTGAGTTGAATGGTTGGTGTGGATGACTGTGTATATATAGTCATGACACACATACTATCAGACAAACTGATTTGAACAGAATATTACTGAAATTCTGAAGTTCAATCTTATTTCATGAAGCCTATAGAGCCAGCGTTACTCAACAGATGCGACTTTAACACATCAACACCTGAGGCATCACGCCACTCTGTGATAAACAGAATAAGCACGAAGCATGGGGGACTTCATTTATTAAATTATTGATATAAGAGCAGATTAGTCTGATTCAAATATAAAGGTAAGACAAGACATAAACTACAAAGGAATGGATTCATCTCACCAGTGCCTGCATCTTCAAGCAATCTGTCATCACAAAACAAAGAGCACCAGAAATTTGAATGACAACCATTACAGTGGAAACAAAATGGTTTATTATGAGCAGGAAATGAGCTAGACCAACTTTTAGCCCCACATACCCCTATGAAATATCGCAGACAGTGGCGAACCCCCTTAACAAAAAACTGTGACTTTTGATTTTAGCTCCACTACTGGCAACAATGAGATATTCACCACGTGCGTATTATACGCCTGAGATAGCCAGTCGGACATTACATAAATTTTGTCGTGAACCCATATGATAGACTGGCAGCACCTTCAGTTTGCGTACCCAACGTTGAGAAACTCTAATGTAGACAGTTTCATACTAGTGTCTCCATTCACCATAACATTTTTAGCATGAAATATACTGAAAATTTGATTTTAAATTAAATTGATAATGACAAATATGTAATAAAATGAGAAGGAATCACATGTTCAGAAACGAAACAGATGCTCATAAAATACAGTTTTTCATGTAACAAATCTGAAATCATTAAACTATAATGCATACCATTGAATTCTTAATATCTGACTCTCAGAGGAATTGACATTCAATCCTCGTCTAGGCAATAAGCATCTGATATTCTATTAAATTGTTAAACTTATATACCAAGGCACTGCTTTGTTACCAGAAACAATCCACTAAAAGTAATAATAACACTGAATTTTATTTGTTAAACCTACTTTTCAATAAGTAGAAACTTTTATGCTTGGAAAATGCTAGTTATCCAGACTATTTTGAATTGGCAATTAATAATGGTATATTAAAAATAAATACAGGAGAGGTTGCTTTTACATTATTGTTAGAAGCTATTTCAGAAGTGCTCTTAATTTATAATAGCACACATCCGTCAACCAAACCAATATCAACAAAGGCAATTACATATATCCTTATTTCCAATTGTTAATAACAGCATTATACATAACTTGCCATTTGCACAGATTTATGATAGATACATATTAATCTAAATTTAGTCCAAAATACAGTGCAACCTCGATATAACAAATCGGAGGGGAACAAGAAAATATTCGTTATATCAAGTAATTCGTTGAACTAAGGTTTGTTATGTTGAGGTTAGGTTGGTCTAAAATTCGTTATAAAGAGGTAAAAAAATAGTTATATGTATTCACCTCAACATTACGTACTTATCTTGTTATAGCGAACAACTTCTACTAATAAATGATAACACATTTTTATCAAATTACTGTATGTATTTTCTATTTAAAAACAATTAGGTAGGTAACATAATTTTTTTCTTACATTAATAATCAAAATTGAATGCAGTAAAATCTGTAAAAGTAGGTACATATCTTGGTGGGTACATATATTATGTAGGTAATTTAATGTTAATTTCAAAGATTCGCACAGCAAAAATCACGAATTAAAGGTAAAGAATCAACAATGTGGTTATAGCTTAATCTCAATTTTGTTCATCTTGATTAGAAAAAAAGTCATAAATAGTTGTCTGTTTACCACCGGTAAGAGTTATCACATCCAAAGCGCAATCTAATTTCGTGATGGAATTGACTACATCGTCACTCAAACCTCCCTTTTTGAGAAACACAGATTTTATTATATTTAAAGCATCATAAGCATCTTTTATTGTGAAGTTATGCTTATCAATTTCAACCCCTTCTTCCTCGTCTTCATCCGCTTCTGCATTAGTAACCGGCAACACAGATGTGACGATGTCAGCATCAGTTAGTTCTCCACAGACGGCTAAATCATTATCAAAGGTAACGAAGTCTTCGAACTCAGTCTCTTGAAGGTGCAATTCTTTTTGAATTCTTTGCCAGGTCCTAGCAAGTTCTGCAACTGGTAAATCGTCCTCCTCATCTTCGCATGTTACTTTAAACCCCTTTTTCTTGAAGCAGTTTGCAATGGTCTTTACAGTGACTAGATTACAAGCTTTGGCGATCATCCACATGGCTTGTAAAACGTCAATTGTAGTTGGTGTTTGACGTTCAACATCAGCAAGAAATCGTCTGACAACTTCCTTCCTATAATGCATTTTGAAGCTTTGGATGATGCCTTGGTCCAGTGGTTGTAGTTTTGAAGTGGTATTTGGAGGCAAGTACTTTATTTTTATATTTTCCAGGCTAGGAATTTCTCCGTGTGCAGTACAATTATCGATGAACATTAGAATTTTCTTGTTTTTTTCTTCATCTCTTTATCCAGGACTTTTAAGCCAATTGCAAAGAGCATCACTAGTCATCCAAGCCTTATGGTTGGACGTGTAATCTGTTGGCAGATTATTGACATTTTTAAACATCGCGGTTTTTGATATTTTCCGATGATGAGTGGCTTAAGTTTGTAAGTCCCAGTACAATTTGTTCCCAGCAGTACTGTTAAGTGAAGTTTGCTGTTTTTTTCCGCCATTACATTCATCGCCTTTGAATGATAAGGTTTTGTCAGGTAAACATTTATAGAATAGTCCAGTTTCATCAGCTTTAAAGATGTCTTCGGGATCGTATCCGGTGGTCAGCTCTGCCAGTTTGTTTTTTCCAATCATCACACACTTTTTCATCAACACTACCACTTTCACCGCATATTTTTCGAAAAACAATCTCGTTTCGTTTTTTGAAATTTTGAAGCCACCCGTTGCTAAGCACGGAACTTTTCATGTCCCAATTCTACTGCAAACTGCTGAGCCTTTTCCTGAAGAATAGGGCCTCCGATTGTGATTTTTTTGTCTCGGCACTGTTTTAACCACTTCAACACACATTCCTCTACGTCTTTGAACTCACATGATTTTAATCTTTTACTGTTTACAGGCAAACCACTTTCTTCTGAAAACTTATCTTTAAATTTTAAAATTATAGCCAATGTACTTGCGGGAATCCCGAACTTATTAGCTATGTCTAATTTTTTCGTCATAGGATTTTTGTCAACATAATTAATGATGTTTCGCTTTTCTACAACTGATAAGGAACACCTTTTACGTTTCTGAACCATTTTAACTTAAATCTTTAAAAATAGTAACGAGCAGAAGTGTTTACATTACTTTCAATCAAACAACAATGATTGTTTTACGAACAAAAGCGTGTCGAAACATGTCGCGATTGGTGGGAACTTTATATAAAGGTTTTAGGTTGACAAAATTCGTTAATTAGAGGTATGTATACTTTTTCTTGATAGTTGAAAATTCGTTATAAAGAGGTTGTTCGCAAAAAATGTTCGCAATGTAAAGGTATATTTTATACTGACTCTGTATGGACAATTCAAGGGGATTACAATGAATTTGTTAAATCGAGGAATTCATTATATTGAGGTACGTTATATTAAGGTTGCACTGTATCTGCTTACGAGATAAAACAACTTAAATTAAAAAAAAAAATTAAAAAAAATGCCAAAAATAAAAATATTAAATAGGAACTACTGATTTTACCTGCTTTGTGATGTGCTGCTAGTGTATTTATGAATCTGTAGTTTCACCTCATCTTTAAACACTTTCTGAGCACTGTGTAGAAACATACAAAGGGGCATAAACAGCCGAGACATGGCGGAAGACGTGTTTTGTTAGAGAGCACCGAGATACAAATGTCTGTGCACAAAATGCACAGGCAAGTCCCATTGCTGAAGGTGCATGAAACAAGGATCTGAAACAAATAGATAAAAAAGAAATTTAGTTATGATACTGCAATAAATGGATTGAAAATAATATACAAATATATCTAAATATCATGCATTATATCACATGAAATATTAAAGCAATAAAAATTCTGATAAATTTAGAATAATCGGTATAACAGTTTCTTAATAGTTGCTTATGGTATACTTATAGCAATTTCAATTGTAATATGCAATATTGGGCAGAGATCACGTATATGGAAATGTTGTGATATCAACCAATTTCATGGGATTCCTGTTGTCATTTTGAGAAGCCAGAAAATTTCCATCACTAGGCATCTGACCAGAGGATACACACAGGGCTTGATTTGTGATCCAGTATGATAGGATACAGGACTAGAAACAGCATACAAATACTTGGATAACCCTGTAACTGGTAGGGTTAAACACATTTTTGTTGTTGCTGGTAGTGAATTATGGATCAAAACCTGATATCACCGGCAATATAGTATTTATCAATCTTAATGAGAGATATAGTTGTGTTAGAATGAGTTTGGTACCACTTAAAGAAAGCTATATCAGAATCCCAACACAAAGAGTGAATCTGTAGTGATCTAGGCGATCACTTGCCCAAATACCTCAATTAATTTTGAAGTCAGTATCCAGGGCGGGCGAGCATGAAAAAGTTAAGCAATAGAGCTACGACCTGAGAAATAGCAGTGAAAGCGCATAAAACTATATGTATTGGGAATAATGCTAAGTAAATTAAGTAGTCGTAGGGGAAGAGAAAAAAAATTGCAAGCATTAATAGGGTGAATCAAGTCAGATATCCCTTATAATTATGGATAATTAAGAAGAAGAATTGAAAAGAAAATCATAGTGTAAGAGACACGAATGTAATTAACTGTATATACATTTCCAACATTTTTCTCATACAAGGTAACAGCACAAGTATGTAGAATATGCAGAAGAGAAGTTATTAAAGGGAATTTAATTTATGGGAACTATTTAAAGTAGAGAGTAGAGAAAAGGCGAATCTTTCATGAATTATAATAAAATAAAGGAGTAAAATTAAAAGTATTTTGTATGGTATGCACGAGAGGTGCATTCTTCGCATATGAAAGTCTGTGCAGGAAATAGCGAGAATAAGTTAGTCTTTAACTGGTTAATTGGTGTATTACTGAAGAAATGTGAGTCCTGCAGAAGTAGTTGAGAGTTGTGGTAAAAGAAATGAAGCAATAAATGTGTATAATTGTTGTATATGAGGTATTAAAATGTTAATGGAAAACGTGATCTTAGTTCTTCGATGTGATATTGGAGAGGATTAATCAAACCATTAACTACAGTTAAGAGCTAACCAGTCTTGGTGCAATTACATAATAACAGTCATCCTGATTGAGTAACTAAGATCATTTTAACATACTATTTTGTGATTCCAATCTCTCGAGTCATATGGCAGGAATGTAATATTTAAGAGTAATTGAACATTTAAATCATAAGGGAGTAAAAATTCATCATTGTTGTGCGTACAGTATCTTCAGAATTACTGTGTAAACTGGGGTACTGCGAAAGAAAAGAATTAATTATAAGGACTTAGAATTAGTTATAACTTTGTTGTGGAAAAAAATATCATTCATGTAAATCAATATGGAGGTGTGCCATTAGACGGTCAATAATAATTGTGAATTAAAAAAGAGCACGATCAACTCTGGTAAAATAAGATGGTACTAAATCACAAAAGAGGTGGAAATGTAAATGGTGCTATAGAAAATATGTTGCAATTTGTTATGGAAGTGTCAATCTGAAGTGTAAAGAATCATTGTATGAATAGAATTAAGAGGATGTTCCACTAATGCAAAACTTTACCAGTGTTCAAGTAACCTGTAATAAAGCTAGAGTGGTGAATGAAAACAAGTAAGACGCTGAGCTGTCCTTAACGTAGCAAGCTGACGTGACGTCGCGAATCATGTCAACTGCTAATGCAGCCGCGCATAGTATCAGCTGGTGGGGACGCCAGTATCCGCTGAGCCACGCCAAACAAGAGTCGACAAGGTCGACACCGCCACCACAAATCAATCCAGTTTAAATCAAAGCAAAATAACACAGATAAACCATTTTAATTGTATTTAACAACAAACCAACACCTCAGTAACACGAAGAAAAAGAAATTGTAATTATTTTTAGGAAAAACCTGTAATATACAAAACACGTCCTTCATAGACTCCGGACGTGACGAAGGGGCGGACATGAAGTGATCTAGGCGATCACTTGCCCAAATACTTCAAATTAATTTTCAAGTCAGTATCCAGGACGGGCAAGCATGAAAAAGTTAAGCAATAGAAATACGACCTGATAAGTAGCACGCATATAAGCAGTTGCTAGTTGCCAAGCGCCTGTCATTACTGCAAGCTGGTAAAATGACTTCATACAACAGGTTAGCGAGGAGTATTGCCCTCTCGACACAGTGATGATAGGAATGGGGAGTAACTATTTAAACCCTGGGAGCAGGGGTCTGTGGGTCTCTCCACGAGGTCTTTCAACGTACCACATCGACGCCGAGGGCGCCGGTAGGTGTCTACGCCACCGGGGCGGCGGTTGCAGAGAAGAAGATGATGGCTGTCGTCTACTACTAAGGTGGGCTCTGCTGCGATAGCTGGTTGTTGAGATTGAGCTATACAATCATTTGGTCAGAGTCATTTGGACATAGTCTTCAGGGAGATTATCACTGGTCCATTTAGTTTGGGCTGCGAGGTGCCCATAAGTTACATGCTCGCCCAGTCCTTGATCCTAACTATAATTTTTGTTTCAAAGCCAATGCAACACTGTAAATATTCGCCATTGCTCATGTGAATAAATATGTAAATAGATCATTGCCGTTTCCAGTAATTTAACCTCCATTACTATATTAATATGTGAATGTACTGAGCCATATAACCTGGGACCTATGATGAATATTCATATCAGAACTATGGTCGATCTTCTATGGTCGACACTTATCCACAGCTCCAGTGGAAGGTTACCCTGTCGGCTCGTATCAATCAGCTGGTGGGGTCACTACAAATCGAAACAATTTTGCAGATATCCAGTATTCAGGTACTTAAGTTTTCGGTTAGACAAACATTTAAATTTTCAAGCCAAACACAATAAGACAACAGGAAGAGCAGTTGATGCCATGAATGTAAATACTAGTGTCAAAGTTTAGTCCTTTTTAATGGACTGACACGGCCACATCTTGAGGTGAGTGCTGGTAAAGAGAAAACCGACGGCACACTAGGGCACAATGTTAACTTAAGGCTACTCACACGAACCAATATTTACATGCCTCCAGCTGCCACCACATATCAAAGTGGGAAGGAGTGCTAAATACACTGGTCCACAGAGCACGTGTCATTTATGGGAAAGACAGTCTGTCTACTAAACTAACACTCCTCAGGAATGTGTTGCAAAGTAATGGCCATGACAACCGCCAAATTCTGTGCACTTTCAGGCAGACGACCACTCGAAAACCAACTGACGAGGAAAACAAACTGATAGCCACAACCTTCATCACCTATCCTCTGCCTCACACTAGGTTACTATGGAAACTTCACCGTTACGGCATATCTAACAAATATGCGACTGGGTTGCAGACTTTCTGGAGGGCAGAACACAGTGTGTAGTTCTCGTTGGTGAGCGTTCATCACTTACTGAAATGAGGTCCGGGGTTAATCAGGGAAGTGTGATAGGGCCTCTGTTGTTTCTCATATACATTAATGATTGTGCGACATAATAAGGGGGAATAAAAGATTATTTGCTGATGATGCTATTATTTATCGTGAAATAACAACCCAGGACGGCTGCGCTTTGTTACAAGACGCTATTATAAAAATAATTGCATGGTGTAAAGATTGGCAGTTGGAGTTAAACGCTAAAAAGTGCCAAGTCATGCATGTAAGTAAAATGGTGATACCTTCTAGCTTTGAATATACTATTAATGGCACTTTCCTTAGAACGGTAGATTCCGCTAAATACCTAGGGGTAACAATTCATAATAATTTGTCATGGAATGAGCATATCGAGAATGTAATTGGGAAAGCAAATCATATGCATCGAATTCCAGGTTGTAATTTAAAACATACACTCCGGACATTAAATCAATTGCATACAAGTCACTAGTGCGGCATCACTTAGAATATTATTGATCTGTATGGGGTCCCCATCAGAAGAGATTAATGGAGGCATTAGAGATGGTCCAAAGAAGAGCCGCCCGATTCGTGACAGGTATATAATATAGTTGGACAGAAAGCGTAAGTGCGATGTTAAGAAGTTAGGGTGGGAAGACCTGGAGCACCGAAGGGCGTTGCTCTTGCAGAAGCTAATTGAAAAATTCATCGACTGACATATTTCAGAATGACAATAAACAAATATTGCTATCAGCAACATTCATATCCCAGAATGACCACGAAAATAAGATAAGAGAAATAAGGCCAGAACCGATTCATTTCTGTACTCATTATTTCCACGAGCGATTAGAGAGTGGAATAGAAAGGATTTACCGGGCGACTAAATATAAAATCCGACAGGAGTAGCTTTCGATAAAGTACTCCAACCATCCTGATCTGGGTTTTCCATGGTTTTCCCAGATCGCTCCATGCGAATGCTGGGATGGTTCCTCACAATAGCCCATGTGCGCCTCCTGCCATGTCCCGTATATCCCTTCCAAACCATTACCTTCCCGGATAGGTGCAATGCACCCTGCACCACACACCTTTAGTGAATCACTGGAGTAATAGTAATAGTAATGTATCAAACAATATTGGCAGAATTCTATACCAACAAACCGTCAAGTACTTTGCAGCACTGCCAGCCAAAGCACGATTCTGAGACTTTAAGAAACCTGATATATACCACATACCATGCGAGTGTGGAAAATTATATGTCAAGCAGACCATCGCACAGTAGAAGAACAGTGCTCAGAATATAAATGGCACACGGAGGTACAGCACATGTCAAAATCAGCAATTGTTGAACATTGTCTAGAGACCCGGCATACTATCAAATATGAGGACACCAAAGTCCTGAGAAACACATCTCACTTTTGGGACTGTGTATACAAGGAAACCATTGAGATCCGGCTACAGAATAACCTTGTCAACAAAGACAGCGGGTTCTGACTCAGCCAAGCTTTCACCCAGCACTGAAGCAGCTCCACAAACACCAGAGCCAAGGCACAGTGTGCAACAAAGGTGTAATGCAGACTGAAGATCCCTGCTCAACACATCGGAGTGTACCACCCCCACCACCGCTGAATGAGCACCAAGGCGGGAGTGGAGGGGATGAGTCGAAGGGTATAAATTACACTCCGGCAGATGCGGCCAAGCAATCGCGTCCTGCACTGCACTCCTCACACCAGTCAGCAGACGCTAACTTGAAATGATGGCACATTTCGCAGATGAAAATTCAATAAACTATGAACAATTGATCAGGCCGAATGCCACATAGATCTTCAAACAATCAACAAAATATTCACTAAGACAATTTTATATTTTCTTATTTGCAATTGTTAAAAACATCAGTATGTATAATTTGTCATTTGCTTAAATTGATGATAGTCAGGGACACATAACTCTAGTTATCATGCTAAATTTCTGCTTACAAGATACAGCCACTAATAGTTTTAAAAAAACTGAAATCAAAATCCTGAATCACAAATATTAAACAGGAAACACATATTTTCCTTCTCTGTGATGTTTTAATTGATCTATCAAGTTTGTTAGTTTAAAAATATTGTATCCAAAGTATCATTGAGTTTTTATGGGGAAATACTGAAATAATCTGAAGTCATAAAAAAAAAAAAAATATCTTCTTCCTTTGGTGAGAAAATAGTTCACTGGTTCATTTTCTTGGAATTTCTCTTGATAATAATGTCAAGCATAATAACGATTTGTCTAAAACTGCATGTTGAATGAATATGGATTGTTTTTAAGTTGGATTATCAGGTCAGTTAACATATGTGACACAGCTGAACCTAGGAATGTCGAGTCCTCTTACGAGGTTACCTTAGGGAACATAAAAATGCTCGATTGATAGTTTATGAGAATGGATGCACATGTATATGATGAATTTGTTGGTGAAATGACATGATACTTAGAAATTCTCATGCTGTAAGCAGCATTGTTTTTCAATTCAGTTCTGCATTAACATGTATTTTTCTTTTTTTTTCTGTGTTATAATTTATGAGTTGTACATTTAACTATTCTTGTTTATAATCATGTGATAAGTCCAAAGAAAAAAATTATTTTCCTTATAAATCTGTTTATATCTGATTAATTGTGTTTGTGATAAATTTTAGGAGAGTGAAGTAAGCATTTGAATTTTAATGCCAATTAATAGGATGTTTTATTTATTTTTAAGCCAATTTATGCAAGTGAATTTTGATGTTTCATATATTGTATTTGAAATTTGTAAAAGGATGTCCTCTTCCCCCCCCCCCCCTCACACACACACACTTAAGTAGTGAAGTATTCACTTAATTGCAATTATTTTTCAAAGTTTTGAGTTAATGTTGATAGTTTCAAGTTTCTTTTCCATTAAAAGTATTTTCAATCCATTTTTTCTTAAAATCAAATGCTGACAATTAGAAAGTTGAACAATTAGAAGGTTGAACAGTTAGAATGTTTGAACAAGTGGAAGGTTAAACAAGTATAAAGTTGAACAAATAGAACATTGCATATAGAAAATTGTTCCAAGTTGATCCCTGACCAAACCGACAGTTGAAAGTTGAACTTTAACAATGAAACATTTTCTGTGAGCAAAAGTTTAACACGGTGTTTACTAAAAGTGCATAACTAATTAAATGTGAAATAGTGAAGAGCAAATACTGGTCCAGGTTATATGTTACAGCAATTTCGAGGCGATATGGACACGAGGACTTTATGCAATTACATCAAGCAGACGAAGCATCAAAACAGAACATCTTTTCAAGACATCGACGGCAACAACTATGAGTACACTAGATCTTAGATTTTAATTTTCCTTTGTATCTGGATTTTTTCTTTCTTTTGGGACGGTTTAGTTTCATTTCATGGTTTTGTTTCAATGTAGGGGATTTTATTTTATTGTAGTTATACTTCATGTGTGCATAACTAATACTACGAGACATAAGCAATTATGAAGCACTCTAGACTACTATGGTTATTTTTTTTCCCCATTGATCTGACATAGTTCTCGCTTTATACTGTTAGATAAATCAATATTGATCAATCCTTTTTTCAACACCTCATTTGTGAAGCAAAAGCAGAGTTTTTCATTATTTTGATGTTTTTTACTGTGAAGAGAATCTTTCCTATCGAGTACCAGTAGTTAACTTTTCAAATATGTCAATGCAGCTTGTATGAATGGAACCTCAATTTCAATAATGGGAATAATATATTGTTTCAGTGGGTTTATGTGATGATATTTAATTAAATGTTTCATTGGAGTTTTAAGAAGTTATAATGTTGCATCGAACTATGAGATTTAATGAAATGAGTTGATGATTGCCAGATAGAACGGTCAAATGTTTTAATGAGATGATTTGATTATTGCCATGGAGAGCAATATGTTGTTAATGAGAATATTTTGTTGAATATTGGGAGAATATGTGAATATGTTGTTGAATAAGAGTATATCGTTAGGAGAATGTATTGCGGTATGGATATTGGTTCTTAGGCTTCAAGAACTTCTCTGTATAAATCAGAGTTTGGATAGACGGTTGCCAGGTAAACCACCATACGCGCATGTTAGGGGAATGGATATAGCAGAACGTGCAGTGGTACAGAAACACGAGAGTGTACGCTAATTACTGTCGTTATATGGCTGAAATACAAGCTCATGTCTAGCGGATGGAATCCGGAACCTGATGCTGACTGGTATACGAGTTTATAAGCCTGTTTGCTTGTCCAGGTCTCTGAAAGAAACAAAAACTTCTTGAGCAGAGAGAATTTTTATTTTTTTTATTTTCTGACACCAGTTGTGGTTTCCTGCGGGTTATATCTATGTGATCAAGGGGGTTATTATGGCCGCGCAGTCCACTTGTGAGCGTCTAGATTGGTTTGGGGGTTGTTCTTAGAAGTATCTTAGGATTTTAGGCTATCTTCCAGATTATAACAGATCAACTACTTGTGGGCACCGAGATGTTATTTGTCAGGATAAGGATATTGACACCAGGGCGATCTTTGATATAGCAGGGATCCCGAACTGCTCTAACAGTGATATACTTATTATAGATCTTACCTTGCCGATATATCACAAACTCTTCCACATTATTATCTGAAATAACTTGGGATCTAACCTAACGACTGTAAATGACTGAGGCAACACAACTGATAATTTAAACACATTTTACTTATAAAAGCCGAACAATACATTTATCCGCAAAACTGCCTAACGTTATGCTGGAAGGGAAATGACACGCAAGCATTGATACAATTGTTAACAACTTACTAAATGAATTAATAGCTTCTTCATACGAGTATAATGGAAAGATGTCTTTACTGATTAAATGCAACTAACTGAATAATTAACGATCCTGATTATAACCCGACATTACAAAATAAGGATATCACGAGGCTACAACATTATTACGACAACGGCAAACAACTCATTTAAGTTACACTGACTGAATAATTTATCAAACTACTTTAACTAACCAAATACTAACTAACGTGAGACAAGACTATGGGCAAGCATAGCTTGCCCAGTGCCGAAAGGCACACAGACAAGACACAAGTCTTACCTCTCACATGGCTGCTGCAGAATCGTTAATACAATAGAATAGAATAGAATAGAACGAGATCACGCCACGATCGCGTATTTATGCGTGAGCTATCACGTGCACTCTACATGCATACGCGCTACGCTGTGCTGTGCTGCAGACCTTGGACTGCCAACTTGCAAGTCTGCACTTTTACGCACGTACGCATCTTCTCGCTCGAAGCAGCTTACAATATTCACAGATTAAAACATCGAAACTATCAATTCAAACCCTAATTCACAGACTGCCCGTCACATTAGTATATTTATGAAACTGTTTCCCCTCATCTTCAAATACTTCAGAGCTGTAAGTAGAAATATATAACGGAGCAGAAACAGCCGAGACATTGTGGAAGACGTGTTTTGTTAGAGAGATCCAAGATACAAATGTCTGTGCACAGAACACACAGGCAAGTTCCAATACTGATGGAGCTTTAAACAAGGATCTGAAACAAATAGTGCCAAGAAGTTTAGTTCCATTACTACAAAAAAAAGGATTAAAATTAATACATATCTATACCAACATATCATAAATATCACATGAAATATGACTAAATAATCCAAATTCTGAGAGCTTTATTTAATTATATACATTTCCTTCACAGTAACTCATTAGCAAATCATAATACATATATCTATTGTAACATTCAGCATCAGACAGATAGTAAGCACAGCATGTGCAACAAAAATTATTTTTTTTACTTATGTCTTTACGCCAAGTCAACTTCGAGGTAATTAGAGGCGGTATGGCATTGGGGACAAGGAACTGGAAGGAATTAAGCCACGGCCATTTGAAAAAAAGCATCCCCACATTTGCCTGGAGTGATTTGGGGAAAACACAGAAACCCCAAATCTGTACGCCCGGACAGGGATTCGAACCGGCGTCATCCCGAATGTGAGGGCAGAGCATTAACAGATCACCCACAATACTTGATATCCAACAAACAAAACCAATGAAGCTAAAGCGGATGAACATCAACCAATATGGAGTTCAAGTTGGCAGATTGACAGAATGCAAATAATCGAAAACGTTGTCATTTTTTGGACATATTAAGAATATCGAATATTTAATGGTATTCCTGTTGCCACCTTGTAATACTAAAATATGGCAATAACTAAGCTTCTGACCAGAGTTTACCAACAAGGCTCAATTTGATATCCAGTATGCTGGGATGGAGGACTGGAAACAGCACACGGATACTCCAGACAACTCAGGAACTGCTAGGATTAACTGCCTTTGCCAGTGAACATTTGTTGTTCCGGGAAAGGAATTTTTGAACAGAGCTGAGAACAGAAATATAGTATTTAGCAATCTCAGCGAAGGTTGTAGTTGTGTTTTGGTACATCGATGTAAAGACTGAATACAACCAATTTGAGGAAATCCAGTATACAGGTATGTAGGCTCTTGGTTGCAGGAGCATTTAAATTTTGAAGCCAAATGCAAGAAGACAACAGGAAGAGCAATAAATACCATAAATAAAAGTAATAGTGTTAATCACAAAATACCAACTGCTTGAATCCATGTAATAAGGGAAAACTGATCATTGTGGGTGAATGGTGATGCCCTAGCCTTGGCATTCAGGAGGAAACAGATTTGAATCCCCAACGAGCCCTCTAAATTTCAGTTTTCTAGGGTTTTAACAAAATAACCTCAGGAAAATGGCAGGATGGTTCCTTCAGAACCGGCATTGCACAATTCCTCCTCAGTTCCTTATCCCCAGACCTCTCCCACCTCCAATGACTTCGACACTGATGAGGTGTGAGGCACCAACCAAACAAAAAATTGAAAGAAACCACAATTTACATATTTGTATATTATTCTGTCCCCAGAATCTTTCTATACTGTAGATCAAACTGAAATATTTTATCACAACTTTGATAGAATTTATCTCATGGGATGTTTTATAGAATCACTGTACTAAGTAGCTCCATTGTTCTCTAAGCTAATCATATCTATACCAAAACTAGAATTGTCAAGGAGAGCTATTGATTGTTCCCTCCATTAGATTATGTTCTGAATTGAATTCAATAAACAAATTATTTTTCAACAGAATTCATTATCTGTCTTGCAAAATTGTGTTTCAAACAGTAAGTACAAGTCAAACATGAAAAAGGATTCATGAAAAGAAATACTGAACTAGATTACATTTTGGTTGGAATAGACACACGTTAAAGTGGTCCATGTTGTGTAGGACATGCAGTTCCTCTCCTGTATGTTAGTCTGCATGCACTCTGAGAGTGTGAGTGACTGATGACTTATGCAGGTACATATGTGTTGGTGAGTGCCTATGCGTATGTTGAAGTCTGTTGGAGGTTGTCTGCCCATGTAATTTGATGTGTATGGGTGAGGTGGAGACCAAATCTGTTCAGTGTAAATGTTCGTGGATGTGTGAAAATGTGTGGTTTGGTGATTGGGATGGTTTGTGTAGATGACTTTGAATATGTGTATCTGACATTGTGATGCTAGCAGACTGAATAAAATGAAGAGTATTTGGACTATGATATTCAGTATTTTAATTTCTTTTGAGAGTGTTTCTAAATAGATGCACTATCTCAAATGTGTTAACCACTGAGAGATCAGGCTGCTCTATTAAAAACATAATGAGGACAAAACATAGGTGAATTCATTTATTAAACGGTCGATACTAGAAGGAGACGATTCTAATGAAAATCTGGAGGTAAGGCAAAACATTAGGCAATAAAGTGGGGGAAGGAAATATTCGCCATCTTCCTAGGACAAACATCCTCATGCAACCTGTTGTAACAAAACAAAGAACATGAGGAATTTCAATGACAACCATTTCACCGGCATTTATACCCTACTAAAGATATGTGCACTTGGGGGTTGCACAATTTTGCTTAACACGCAGGTGATCTTTTAGGGACCCAGTGTGTATTCGAGGGGATTCATCAGTGAGGAATGTGAATTCACATTCCAATTAAGAAACCACATTATACCTCTCCAACAACCTGAACACTAGTTAAAAAACTGAATTAAGTGTTTGTCTACAAGCACTCATGAAATATACCACTTTCTTTGTATATGCCCAAATTATTGCACATTCATAATTTATTTTGCCACATGCATTATTCACGCAAAACTTTTATAATCTGTCATGTAGAGAAAAATATTTGTTGCCTTGTTGAAGTTAATCCTATTATATAAAACACTAACGTGGCGTCTGCATGCGTCGTCTAAAGCTGCTACACGTATTGGCTACAGAACGGTCACGTGACAGCCGTCACTCGCCAATCAACAGCCACCATATTGCATTCCTTCCTTCATGTCACATTTTGTTTATTTACTACAGTTAGATGCAGAAACTCGTGTAAGGAGAATGGTGTTCGATGTTTATGTTATATTATTTGTATCAGTTATTCACCAAAATTCATGTAAGGAGATGGGATTCAATATTTATGCTATTTTATCTGTGTCAGTTATAAGCCCTAGGTTAAACCATAACCTAAGATTTTTTCGGCAGACGGTAAGAAACTGTGAAGTGTATTTAAAACTCGGAGAAACGTAATGATGTATTGGTCAAATAAATAACAGTTATCCGTTTTCGAAGTTATAGTCTACGTGATCTTAAGTAAAATGAATTTATTTATGCAAAATCCTAACCAAATACTCTGATAATCTAACCAGAGTAACGTATTCATATAACAAAAGATATCATTAAAAATGACTAATTCGTTTCTCCTTATAAGCTTTTCCAGAATAAATTCTTACTACCATTATATATGATACCATTAGTTTTTTATACATGTGTTAACTATTAAATGAGATTTAATATAAACTTTTGATTAGATTTAAACAATGAAGGATATGACTATTTACAGTATAAGCGATATGACACTCGGAATACAACAACGATATTATTGCCGCAAAATAGCAGTGAGCAGAGATATTAGAAATATGGAGAGCAGGGAAAAAAATTAATGCGAGGCAATTATGTGTCACAAAGTTATAATTAGTACGTTCGTTTAAATTTATATATTGCTTTTTATTTATCTACGACAACCAGATGCAAAAATTCATGTGAGGAGAAGGATATTGTATGTGTACGTTATATTACCTGTATCAAAAATGAGTACTAGGTTAAAACACAACCTACGATTTTTTTTTGGCTGGAGATAAGAAACGATGAAGTTTATTAAAAACTCAAAGGAAGTTTATACGAAATGTACGAGTCACGAAATATATCATTCATATAAATGGCAGTTATCCGTTTTTGATATTATACTTCCCGTCATTTAAAGTAAAATAATATAAATAAATCGGTATTACTGGAGATCGCGATTCTGCCAGGAATTGCTGTGGTAAAATGCAAGAATCCTCTAGAAATATTTTCCGTAGTACATTTAACTGTATTATGCCCGTCCAGGATGTATTACAACCTAATTTCTGCTTGAAAATAATGGTAGTCTACAGGCTGTATTACAACGGAATCACTGCATAAAAACAATATGTCTTGCGATTGACTAAAGCATTTGAGAGTAGTAGAAGTTATGATTTTTGAAAGCAATATTAATGGAGGGTTGTGGTTAAATTGACCAGAAAGCCCACCGACACATTTGATTACAGCGTAATTCACTCTGAAATGAGTTTTACAAACCAATTAAATTAAACTGCTTTCATATGTGCCAAGTTACCGAAGGTATTAATAAATGCGGGTGAACGTAATTCGTACCTATCGTGCTGAAGTGTGCCTGTACTAGGAATAAAACTGATATTACATGGATAGCAAAAGTTTCTGGGTTACTAATTTATTTTTCATTTTATTGGTTTTATACATCCGCCCTCATTAATTCAGTAGAAGTAACTACTGTATTGCTGTGTAGAACATTATCAAATCAAGGCCACTAGCATTATCTAATAACAATTCCGTATAATTAACCAACTGCAAAATAATTATAATAATAATAAAATAAACTGCCAGAATATGGCGTTCAAACCATCATTTTTGACGGGCTAGAAGCTAGTAATATATATTATAAAGGCGACATTTCTTGCCAATGGCTACCACCCTGATATAATCAGCAAGTTCATTGCAGCACATGACACTCAACTATCACCTTCTACCTCAGCACTGACAGAAGAGACCAGCAGACCAACTGACGGCCAGTGGTGGAGTCAAACGTCTAGGGGGTGACAGGCAACAGTGGCTGCCATCTAAAAACATATCCATCACGTCTACAGGACATCCGGGAAGATGTTGGATGTACTCGTCAAAGTAAATGATGAGAGAGTTAAATTACAGGCACAGGGTGTATACTAAACACCCTGCAGGTGTGGCCAGGTATATATCACTGAGACAAAATGCACCATCAAGGAATGGCTGAATGAATATAAGAAGCATTTTAAAAATAATGAAGTCAGCAAATCAGCTGTCACACTAATTCAGCTGGCACTTTATTCAGTCAGCACCAGTGTTTCAGCTCAGAAAAGCAGACGGTGGTCCAGGCAGGTCAGTAAAGCATTGAAAATACAAAATAAGGGGCAATATTGTAAACACAGATAGCGGGTTCCTGCTTAGACAAATGTGGTCTTGTCTGTTCAGGAAAATTAATCAATAAAACCACCTGCACTAGCGGTGGCAGCAAGCAAGACGTCACCCCTGACAGGTGGCAGACATGGCAGCCAGACGGCCAAAATGTCACGTTTTAAAAGTCAGCACAACTCCACCCAGGGAACCAAGAAAACCAATTTTATATTTTTCCTACAATCAGTTTGGAATGTAATTGGAATCTAGTTTTGATGGCAATGAAAAGTACAGAAACCAGCATCACTTGGCCAGGACACACACACAGTATTTACAATGACTGTGCATTTTTTTATTATATATATATATCTACTAAACTTAAGAATTACTTATGGCTTTACTTTATTTCCTTATGGCTTTAGGTGATTGGATACAAGGAACAGGAAGGAATCAGGCCATGGCCTTTATTGAAGGAATCCTCCCTGGATTCACCTGGAGCAATTTATGGAAGAAATGGAAAATCTAAATTTTGATGCCTAGATGAGGATTCGAACTGGAGTCCTCCCAAATGCGACGCCAGAGCCTCATATGGCTTTTACAGCTGGTTGACAAGAGGTGATTAGAGGCATAAAGGGACTGGTGGCAAGGGATAGACATGAATTCAGACATAGCATTTACCTGGAGTGAAATTTGGGAAAACATTGAAAACCCAACTGTGGATGGCCAGAACGGGATTCGAACCAACGCCCTCTCAAATGTGAATGTGTTAATGGACATCCACCATGCTTTATGCAATTGTGCCACGAGTCAACAAATTACATGTTTTGTCTCTCTATTGGCCATGACCGTTTGCATATATGATAAAAGTAAATTAATCTGCAAAAACAGACTTGATTTAAATTATTTTAATGATACCATAAAATTCAATTACTCAGCTACAAATCTCCAATGACACTTGTTATGCTAGTACTGAATTGTATCAGCAACAGGTAAACTATTCACCATAGAAAAATGGGATATGTTAGGTAGAATAATCTACATTTAAAACTGTGGTAAGACCCAACCAGATTCTAAAGTAACATTAGTTTCTGCAACAGCAGCTTACTGTTTAGTAACAAAGAAACACCTTACCTATCAAGAAAAGGTTCCATTCCTGAATTCTCTTCTTCGACTCCTTCCAGCATATTCTACAAAAAAAGGAAATAATGAGAAATACAATATAATATACACATAAACTAGGAATATAATTTCACTATTACACATATAGAAAGTTCATTTTTTTTAAAAAAGTACTGACCCATATTTCCTAGTGACACCAAGCTAAACACAAAAAAGTAAACATCATCAAATACTCAAGTCTCAAACAGTTGGTAAATTAAAATTTTAGTTAGTTTCAGAATATCATCTAAACACACTGGCTTATGTAAAGGAAAATAATTTATATAAAGGGCTACAAGAAAGTTCTTACTAGTCACTCATGTAAACTTTTTTGATTTATTAAAGCACTGAAAAATTATCATACATACTAGAAGAATGAATTCTTTGGTTTATTTATAAACAAATATCCTAAATAATATAAATAGATTAATTTTTTGTTCGTGTTTCATATCTCGCTCACAATGTGATTATTAGAACTAAGAGATAATTGTCATCATGCAATAAAGAAATGATGAAGTGATCTTGCCTTCATCAGAAGTGATTTTGGGGAACCGCAGAAACCATAATATGAGTGTCAGGGCTCAGCATAGAGCACACGCCATACTGAACGACTGCATGAACATTACTGCTTGCCCACATTGCTCATCCACTCGGGTTGGAAACTTTCATTTACTAGTCTCAATAGTTTCAGGAAAATTATCTGATACTTTATGTATTAAATAATTGGGAGGTAATTTAACAAATACATCATAGCTAATGTAGGATGAATGAAAACTGATACAATTTACAACCACTGAGGGATCTTTTACATTTTTATTTATTTTCTGCCTAGGGCTTTCTGGCTCTTTGATATCACTCGGGCTGAGAAATGTTGACTAAGAAGTAATCGTGTTATTGTACACAGCTGCCAGTGTAGTTGGCTACACATTCAGTAGAGAATATCACTGACTCAGCAGAATGGCTCTCGATGCATATTAATATCTGTGTCACTAGAGAACTGAGAGGAAACTCTGCCTGGCAGGAAAAACAACAAGAGAATCATACAGCTGAGAGTAACTCCATGTTTGAACTAATATCATTAAAGTAAATATGGAGCTTTAAGCCTGCAGATAAAATATCAGTCAGTGGCCTATCAAGTGGAAACTCCATCTTAAGTGTAGTTGGAGATATTCTCAGTAGGCCAATATGAAGTAATCTTCACAAGTTTTATTGAAAAAACGTAGCGATATGACAACCGAGTAGGTCTTCAAATCAATGTGTTGTCATAACGCCTATGCAGGCACAATGTTCTGCTGAACAGTACACAGAATTGTAAAAAGAAGAAGAAGAAAAAAAGTTATTTTCAGATACTGGTTAGACTTGTTAGTGTGGTTTCAGAACTGTTAATTCCTAGCAGCTGTGAATTACCAAGATATACTCACGTCTCAAACCAACAACAACAGTAATGTGAGACAACAACTTAATGTGAACCACCACTGAAGCTGCATGAGGTGAATCAAATCACTGTCACAATGAAATGGAAGCTATCCACAATTCCCACACCTTGGTCTACAGTACCGGTACTCAGTTGCACTAACAAATACCACAATAGTAATTACAATATTCACCCATGTAACAGAATAGAACTTTTATGTTATATACTCACATCACAGCGGAAATATTTGAGTATCTTCAGTTATTACTAGCAGCTAATTAAAGATCATGAATTTCATAGCATCACCACAACTTTGTTATTTGAAGCAAAATACAACTCAGTGTTTTAGAAAGACATGCACAATACATCAAAGACAAACATATCTCTCCCTAATGCAACACATTTAAACTTGTGCAGGACAATTCTGTTAGCAACAAAAAGAAACTAACAAACTGGAAAGTGAAACTTTCTTACTTTTCTCACTTTTACAAATAGACGCTTCATTCTATTGACTATCAGATATATAACACAATTTAACAGCTCCATATTTAGCTAATTTTAACTGAAAGTGGGAACCAGGATATTCAAGAAAATAACTTTCAAACAACTATAGATTGCTGTTCTTCAACAGCTTGAATCGTGTGCAATATATTCAGATAAATCTAGACCAAAAACGAAATACACTAAATTTATACACTGTACAAAATGTACTTAGGGTTTAATTCTAGGTGGCGTTACCGCTGCCTCGGCGACTGTTAACGTGACGTCACGTTCACGTACAGTCATCTGCGTAAAATACGTGTTATTAGGCCTACTTGTCGAAGTTAACAGCAGATAATTTATTATTGAAATGCGAGCTTCACCTGAAACATTGAACATCCGGTTGTGTTATCGGACATCTGCGGCCGCTTACCAGCGGCCGCCTGCCTCTGATCTACCTTCGGGATATCAGTTTATGTTGATATTGTATAGCTTTAAATTATTGTGACCGAGCGTAGCGAGGGCACAATACAATAATAAATGATGACCGTGTGAACGTGACGTCATCGTGACGTCACGTTAACAGTCGCGAGGCAGCGGTATCCCCATCTAGAATTAAACCGTACTTAATACTTATTTATTTATTTATTTATTTATTCCAACGGAAAAACCATTTTACATTAATATATCTTATGATAGCTACTTATTAAACACTATTACCACTATTTATAAACAATTTAATTACAGTGAAAACAAGAAGATAACAAAAAATAGCAAGTATAGTTTTATATTATTAAAACTAGAAAAACAATTACACAGAAGATAATTATTAATTATTCTAAAACTAATAATATGACTCAACATACAATTACAAAAATAAAATAAAAATTGTTACAGGGAATAATAGACCGTGACTAAGCCCATCATTGCTGACTCCACTCACGTATGAGTACTTGCTTGAAAACAGCAAAACTGTCAAAGAAAAAATCAAGTTCAGGAGGTATTCTGTTACCTAGTCTCTGAATCCGTTCTATGGCACTGCTAGCCTCATAGTTTGTGCGCAGATGTCTACGCCCAAATAGTTCTCTCAACCGTGTACCAGACGGACAACGAAAATATACATGTCTGAGAATTTCAGGGCAGTCTGTAACACCTGAGATTAGTTTATGCAGAAAAAGGACACCATGAACATTCCGTCTCGACTCCAAAGGATGGAGGCCAAGATAGGTTCCAACAGCAACCAGCGGAACGTCTTTGTAATGAAAGCCATGCGACAACCTATAAGCCTTAAGAACTTATTTTGAATATTCTGAATGTGTTGAATTAGTGTGATCTGATGAGGCGACCATACAACGCTGCAATACTCAAGTATGGGTCTGACATGGGCACAGTACAAGAGCCTGAGTGTCTGGATATTATTAATAAATCTGGAAGTGCGTGCCAATAAGCCCAGGCACTTGGAGGCCTTGGCACATATGTTGTGGACATGTTCTTCTGGACTGAGATTGTACGTCAGAAGAACTCCTAGGTCTCTTACAGTTGTGCAGCGATTCAGTAGCTGATTTTCCATTTCATATTCAAAATGTAATGCCGATTTAATGCGGTGAAAAGTAATGCAGGAACATTTATTAACATTAAGTTGCATACTGTTTTGTTGACACCATTTCACAATAGCTTTTAAGCAATTCTGAAGATCTAAGCAGTCATCTCGAGTAATGATTTTCTTGAAAATCTTAATGTCATCTGCAAAGAAAAGGCAACTGGCAAAAATACTAACTAAATCATTTATGAATATATTGAACAGCAATGGTCCTAGGTGTGAACCCTGAGGCACTCCAGAAGTTGCTGTGAAAGCAGATGACAATGAGCCAAAAGCCTTTACAATCAACCTTCTGTTGCTGAGGTAGCTACAAAACCACTCCAATAATTTACCAACTATGCCATATTCCTTCAACTTAGTAAGAAGGTGGGGATGGCTAACTTTATCAAATGCCTTTGAAAAGTCAAGATATATGACATCGAGTTGTTTTCGCTCACTAAATGCTCTAATTATTTCATTTTGAAGAATCACAAGGTTAGTTGTTGTTGATTTTCCTGGAGAGAAACCATGTTGCTTTGGAGTAATTATGTTACGAAACATGGGATAGATTTTGTTTAGTACCAACTTCTCAAAGATTTTTGCTAACACCGATTGTATAACAATAGGTCTATAATTCTTAGCATCTTCCTTCGATCCGCATTTATGCACAGGAACAACATGACCAAGCTTAAATACATCTGGAAAAATTCCTGACTTTAGAGACCTGTTAAACAAGTATTTTAAAGGATGGCAAAGCAAGACTCTACAGTATTTCAAAACATTAGGTGGTATTTGGTCAGGGCCACAACTCTTTGAACAGTCTAGCTTTCCCAATGCTTTATAAACATCTTCATCAGTGACTGCAAGTGTACTCAGACTATTACTAGTACTGAAATGGATATTGGAAGTAGACGAAGATGGAGGTGTAAATACTGAAGAGAAGTTTTGTGCAAACAGATCACACATTTGCTGTGGGTGGGAAGTGGAAGTGATTATTAAATGTTAACGTGCTTGGTGCTCCTTCAGCTTTGCTAGTGTTACGGATGAAATTCCAGAATAATTTGGGATTGCCAGGAATAGTACATCGCACATGTTCAACATAGTCATTGAAGCATTTTTTGGATAAGAGACGAGATTGGATCTCTCAATTTTGAGAACAGGACATAGTACTCATAATCAAAGGTCTGCTTATAAGCTTTGTGGAGTCTTTTCTTTTCTATGACCAATTGTATAAGCTCTGTAGAGAACCAACATGGGAATTTTGACATTCCAGTTTTTTTCAGTGGTGTATACTTGAGCACAATTGACTTCAATATGTCAGTGAATTTTATGAACAGATTGTCAGTATCAGGTGGATAAGTCAAGGGATTCAAAATTGGATAGGTCCATAGAAAGAAGTTCATCAAAAACTTCTGCAAGATTACACCTTGCAAAATCAGGAACAAAAGTGCACTGGTGGTCAGGCAAGGTAGATTCTACAGGGTGAATAATATTCAATGCTGGATGCTGGATATCAATAGGCAACAAAGGGCAGGTGTCTTCCTTGACAGTGACATTAGAAGAGGCAAATACTAAATCCAATAACACACCCCTAGAGTTCAAGACATGGTTACACTGTTCAACATCCAATAAACAAGCTAGCTCACAAAGCATTCGAGGAGAGGCAGAGGGAAAATGTGGTTCTTTTTTATCCAGTCAACATGTGGGATGTTAAAATCACCAACCAGAATCACATGTGATGGTTCTACCTGTTGGTCGGCTATCACTTCTTCCACCAAACTCACACAACTCAGCAAAATGTGTGTATCATGCAACAGATCAATAGATAAAAATATAGACTCTACTTTTAGTGGAGACATTGTTCTAATACATCTAGAAGGTATTCTGTTGTTCACTGCCACAAGTACACCACCACCACTCTCTTTAGAACTAGTTTGAGAGGACCTATCACTCCTGTACACAGAGTGATTTGTGAATCCAAGTTCAGCATTAGAAATATCTGGAGAAAGATTGGTTTCAGCAAGTATAATGATATCATAAGTACATGTAGCTAGGGCTAATCTTAATTCTTTAAGTTTTGTCCGAATTCCATTAATATTTTGATAGTACATATTTATATTGGTTTTTCCATTGGATTTAATTAGTTTTTTGAACTTTGCACTATTTTGGGCACTCCATTGATGTATTTTATAGTGAGGCCAGTTTCACCTTCTTTGGTGCGCTTCTCGAGTTCAGCACGAAGATTTACTAAGAACAATCGCTCCTTAGGAGTTCTGTCACTTCCAAGTGAGATTTCAGAAAGAGATGGGTCTTTGCATGCAATTTCATTTCGCTTAAAACCCTTCAGAAATGTTACAGCAACGTCCTTGGAGCTTAGTACTAGTTTGAGTGGTCTTTGGCCAAAGGTAGATTTCTTCCCCAACCGAAAGAATGTGACAAGATCACTTATATTGACACCAGAAGCTGACATGATGCACTCGATCTTGGACTTGTCGAAAGCTTTTCTTGTGTTGTTGTCATTACTTCTAGCTTCTGGAACCTTGAAGATAATGACATTTTTGGTCCTGTTTGACCTGTCATTGAACTCGGCTATTATTTCTTCAGAATCACTAGCTGTTTTTGACAGATGATCACTAAGAAGTTCAACACTTACTTCCAAAGTTGAAACCTTTGCTTCTACACTGCTAAGATGTGGTTCTAGTTCAGCAAGCTGATTAGAGAGTTTTTCAATGTTTTTCCTGACACTGTCCATTTCCTCCTTAAATTCATTTTTGGTAGTAAGAGACGACACTTTCTGCAGCAGCAGAGCGATATTCTCGGACATAGAGGCCGACGTGTCTTGATTTGATGATAAACAATCATCCCTGTCGCAAGTCCAATTATTATTTTCGCCTTTTGCGAATGAAGAGTATTCTTTTTTGCTCATTCTGACGCATTCAGGATGGAACCTTCGGGAACAGTTACTACTGCATTGTATCACTTTACTCAGAGTTGGTTTGAGGCAACACGGACAAATATCTTGCTTGTTAACGGGTGCCATTGCATTCAAACCAGGAGTTGAAATTACACACGATAATAATAATGATCAGAAATGTATTTAACAATCAAGTTGTTATGTAGGGATATTATATATATAATACTGAAAAGACAAGTTTCTAACACAGGGATCGGAAAGTTTGAATATTGATAAACTGAAGTTATTGCACTGTTATTGCTTCACTTTCGGAAGTGAACATAACTCGTCGTAAAGTAAATGAGTACAACTTTTCTCATCAGGTAAGGCTTTCTGTCACCAATGTTTACAAGCGTCGTCAATTAAATTTCACAACTTGGAGGTTATGTATAGGAGCATAACACGTTTGGTTCTTCAAACAGCAAACTTCACACAGGAAGGGATAATAGATCAGTCAGTTTATGCAGTACTAACAGCGGATTACTTATCTGACTTAAAGAAACTTCATCACTGCACATATACTAATTAAAACTGAGAAATACTCGGCGCACTGAATTTTCACACTAAGATAAACAAAACCAAGTACATGGCATACGAACGAGAAATTCCCGTGCCTATGGTACTTTTCATACAAAAATGAATTTGCGCAGTAATTACTGCGAAAAGAACTTTTTATATTTAACTTAGCCTACCGGTTTTATCACAGTGAAACACAACTTAACAAAGTTTATAGTTTCTGTAAATGAATTTACACATATTTTTTCCGACAATCAATCACAACTTATTTAAAAGAATCTTGAACATTACATGGTTCATTCATAATGAGCAAAACGTGCTGATTCGCAATTCAACACAACCAAACTGAACAGCGGGCGAGTGAGAGGTGTGTTCTGCTGTTAAGCTGTGCTGAGCGACTCCGTAAGCAGCTTTAAGCTGTGAACCTACCTCTTCCAGAATATATACGGCATTCATAGGCTCCATATCACCTCCTCCTGTCGTCTTGAGAGCAAAACACAATATAACTATACAGCAAAATAAGTGAACAGCTGATAGGTCCTGCAACAAAGATGCTTAATGTTCTAGAGTCAGAATTCCACTATCAATTTCTGCTGCTCAAAACCTAAGATCATTGAAATTTAAAATTTAATCTAATTCATTGTCTGCCGTTCCATCGACACACTTAAAATTTACGGATCATCTAAGAATTTATTTTTAAAGTAATGCAGCAAAATAAAGGCGTCGGTAAATCTGCAGATTACCGAGAGTCCAAGATCCACGTTACTTGGATTCAGTTTAATTTAATTGTCATGCGGCGAATGCTATAATTGCAGCGCATTACCCAGCGCATGGTGGCCACACGACACACTGGATAGTAGGGCTCAAAAGACATGTACAGATTTGAAAAGGTAATCATTTGTTTCTTGTCACGTACCTAACCTCTGGTATTAAATTCATTGAATTCATTTGTTTAACGGCAGTGTATATATACTCCTATAACCCCGTTCCCACACTTCTCGGGATCAATATCCTTCCCAGAAAATGAAGGATTTTGAAAACATTATTTTATACATGCCCAATGTGTCTCGCTCAGTTGAATTTACTTTCCAGAGCTAGGCAAACCTGCAACTAGCAATTCTATCCACAACTTATAATCATAAACAACATTTACTTTTTTATCGTTGTATCAAATAAGCTGACTCTTCTTATTATTCATCTGATTCCGCGTTACCCTACCCGCTTAGGCACACTGTAGGATGTTACAACCCAAACACCGTGTCGGAGTTCTGACAAATGAATGAAATTTCACCCTACATATCACCATACCAAGCGTATTAAATGATTAACAATGGTAAGTTTCGCATGTAATAATATGAGAACTACGGGGCTATTTACTTTGAAAAATTACTAAATAACAGCTGAACAGTATTGTGTAATATGACACTTTTATGTCCCGCAGTTCTTGTTGACCAAGTATGCTCCATACCAAAGAAAGAAAGGTTTGAAATTGGTGCTCCCTAAGGATTGTACAGACTTGATACACTGTAGATGAAAGTAGGTTCTAATACTCCTGAAGCAGGCTCAGGTCCATTCAAATTTACTATAGCACGTGATTCCCGACAAACTGTGTGGGTGGCTGAATGCAGGCCAGATCCAAGCAGTGGTTACAGAAAGAGTCAACACCGGACGATTGTATACCGACTGCTTGTAGCTGGGTTACACTCTCTGAAGCCTATGCAATGTGTTCCATTAACCTGGTTTCATATCCAGCATCGTCTAACCTAGTGTACGGCAAAATACAAATGGACACGTGAGTGGCGTACATTTGTGTTTAGAAACGAGTCTTGATATCTGTGGCAAATCAATAATCGGGACCACGTATGCACGCGTGGCGGAGAAACTGCCCACCCTTACACAGGTCCAGCCACGGGTGTCACGGTTTGGGAACAATCAGCTTCGACAACAGGACTGAGTTGGTTGTTGTTGAAGGCACAATGACAGCCCACCACTATGTGATTGTGATTCTCATCATGTCCAACATCCAAATCGCATCTTCCAATACTATGATGACCGTCCTCATACTGCAGCCATCGCAACACAAGCCTTGCAAGGGGTTACGATCACAATTTGGGATTCATGATCCCCATATTTGTCCCCAATAGAGCAGTTCTTGGTTGAAAGGAGCAGACACATTAGATCGCATGGTCACCAAGAACAAATTGTGCAATAGAGGAAACACAGTTCTCTCTTATTGATTAACAGTTATCATTTTTTCATTTTTTTTGTTTGGTTGTTTTATGTTTAATTGATTGGAAATAGCTGTCGCAAAACCACTAGAAATTACTGACGTGAACTTTTACTTTGCAACAAACATTGGCGATGAACTTGGGTATCAAGCACTCCTTCAGGCTTCCTAAGTAACCTAATGACTCCATAGTTCTTAAAATAATTTTTTCTTTCCCCTACATGACTGATAGTATTTTAGTTCAGTTCCAGTAATTATCTGTCCTCGAGATGCGGTCTTAATATTACTTCTTAGTAGTGCTGTGTCGTATCGTCCTACCTTCCACACACCGATGTTAACATTAACCATAACAATCCCTTTATGCTTTTTCTTACTCACCAAAATCACTAGTAATTTCCCTTGTATTTATTCTCTGCTGATTTTTAATTATTGAAAAAGTTTCTGATCTGATTTTTAATGTCCAAACCAGCTGCTTAATAGTTTCAACATTTTCAGTAACATCTTTCTCGATTTTAACAATAATCCCCTCACAAATTAATTAGTGCATCGACAAAAAATTCTATGTTCCTGATAAATTTTCCCACTGTTTGGCCCTATTTTTTGTTGTTATAATTTCTCGTTTAATAATTCATTTGTTCTCAAGGTCCTGCTCCATCTTTTCAATGACTTTATTTTCCTTTTGTGGTATGCACATATCTTATTTATACTTTTGAAGAAATATTTCTTCTATTATTTTTACTATCAGTTTGGAATTTCAATTTTTTCTCCGCTGTAATTATTTTCTCCTTCGAAGTTTTGAACAATTGCCTGTATTACAACCTCAGTCACGTGACCCGCGCCTTTTTATAATTTTTTCATTTAATTGCGACTGAGTGCGCGCTCTGGTGGCAATTTCCCTATACATCAATTTTAACTTTTCCTATTAACTTATTCCTGATATTTTTAATATAATTTACATACCCACATACTTTACTAACTTGAATTTTAAATTCTTCCAGTGACACTGCTAAATTATTCTGAACTTTTTATGGTAATTCATTTCAGTCACTTACTTCCTTACACACAAAATAAATTTTTTCCCCCAACTTCCTCATACTTGAAATCGAGTACCAGCTTGTGGTCGTAGTCATCTTCTCCCTTCCATGCATTACTTTTTAATTCTTCTGCCCGTTTCCCAAGTCATCACTTCCAGTACTCTCTACATTTTTCTCCTTTCTCACAATGAATGTTCTTGCCATCTTCCTTTGTCAAGGTCTTCTACCACTTAAGTACTCACGTAGATATCACCAGGCATTGTTAGGAATTCACTGATGATGTATTTCCCTTTCTTATCGGCTGTGCCACATGTGTAAATCTGACCTCTTTCACTAAGATGATTTCAGATCTTAGAGTAATTGTATTACATTTTCTTCTCATTTTATATAAAGTACCTTCAATGTCCATCTTCTCTCTGCCTGCATTCACTTTCTTCACAAGTTCTTATCTTTCTCATTGCCGCCTGTGCTACAATAAACAAAGGTAACCGTAATATTTTTGCTCTTATTTACACAAAAATTTATTGGTGCTGTTAAACTTTTTTTATGTGGAATCCAGCGATCTTTTGTTGTTGTTACAAACTAGTTTGAACACTCTTCAAAAACCCCACTTTTGTTTCTGTGGCGCACTCCAGAACCCTCAAGGTAACCTCATTGCCAAGCACTGTTTTTTGACCTTTTACAAATCTCCGAAGCTTTCTGTTGTGTGTATATATCCACCTAGACACTAATACCTGCAACTTTTTCCGTTACTCCCAAACAGTTCACTAAGTGGTCTTACCTTAGCCATAAAATTTCTTATCAGCAGAATTAATGCTTCACTACAGTCAGCAGAATATTTTTATCTGTAATCAAGGACTGTTATTCTACGATATCCTGTCACGAGTAATCTATAATGAAAAAATACAGTCCTAACGCTTTCATGAATTTGTTTTCTCAGCTAATAAACCCTCCCCTTTGTTTTCGTGTCTTGCAGAGTGTAATTCCAGCTACAAGCTGCCCTCATAGCAGACGCCATGGAGGAAGGAATATATGGAGACGAGATAACGCGAAATCCGTGAAACCTCGTGAAAAAACTGTGCCTGCGCGGCGGACATCGTAGGAGTACCAAAACATTGGGCTGTTTGCACTGTGTCAGCTGCTGAAAATATTTCATTTTCTAAAATTCTAAAGTTTTCTATAATGCCAAGTTGTGATGCATATGGTTGCACAAACAGACGAGATAGGAAAAAACCTGGAATAGCGTTTCATAAGTAAGTCACATTGTAATTATCGTTCTTGAAGTATCTGACAGGCAACCGCAACATTAGTGCCATTCGCTATAAATTTACTCATTGCTCTCAATAGGATCATATTATTCTCAAATTTTTGTTGGTGTAGTGTAGACAATTAGCATATGTTACTATTTTGCACCTGAAAAGCTAGCCTTATTGTAGACAAATGTTGGAAATTTAATTTTAAACGGGTCATGTTTACATCGCGACACAGTGAATATGGTATTCTGCATGCATTACTCACGTTTAAGTTTACATTGAAATTGCACGATGAAATTAATCGTGATAATTTGTGCTGTGCGAACTACTAAACGTGATGAAATAAACTTTGTTGACGGGAAATAAACTTTCTAGACGGAAATGTAGTTCGCGATGCATTTCTTGTGTTTAGATGTGTCTACATAGTTTGGTTTTTTAGCGGCAATATTAATGAAAATGTTGGCAGGTTGAAATGCGGTGTATACCAGAAGAGAACAAACAATTTATTTATTATTAGCTGTTAGCTTCCGATTTTTGAATGTACTGATTTTTCTAGCAAAATTATATAGGCCACTACCAGTACAATATCTTCTAAGTAAGCTCAGAAACCATGAGGTTTTATGAAGTATTATTTTTTTTTAAAGCTCTAAACATTGACTTATGCTTTTTTTTTAAATTTCAGATATGACTTGTTTCTGTTTGTAAATATGTCTACAAGTATGTTTCTAGATTTTGAAATCTTCCTTGTCAATTACTGAAATAGAATGTGAAAATATAACCTATTTGAACATCAACTAAAATTTAAAGACTGTAGAAAAAAACAGTTTGTTATTCAAGTTAAAAAGAATTACCTGCTCATTAAGTTACGTCCGAATTCATCATCAAATATGGATATGGCGATAGTTTTTTTCTGGTCCAGGCCGCATTTCAACCTAACCACATCAATTTTAAGGCACAATATCTCGAGAACTAAGCGATATATCAAAAAAATTTATTATTTACTATCAGTTTCCCTCATCGAGTTACATAAGAATTCGTCATCAAATTGCGGCTCCACGGTTATCGTTGAATCCCCTTATAACCTAACAACCTCACTTTTGAGACAGTATATCTCGCGAACTAAGCGAGATATCGAAAACTTTTATTCTTTATTTTCGATTTGTATCGTCATGTTACATAAGAATCTATCACCTAATTTGACTTTGGGGACACGTTTCTTCTGAATTTCAACCAGAAACTCCACTCTTTTGAGACAGTATATCTCGAGAACTAAGCACGATATCAAAAAATTTTATTCTTCATTTTTGACGTGTCTCGTCGAGTTACATAATAATCCATCATCAAATTGCGGTGCCACGGTTGTCTTATGATTCCCTTGAGGTTTTTGTGCATATTTCCGTGTTTCTCTGGTCAAGCAATATGGCGGCCTCCCCTCCCCACTTGTCTCCACCCGGTTTCACTCCAGAATGTGGCGAAGGTCCCTTGCGTCGTCTCCATATATTCCTTCCTCCATGGCAGACGCTGCGTCTGACACGAGCAGCTTCTCTGCAACCAGGTGTCGCTATCTCGACTCCGGTCAGAACGACAAAGGACCTGTCTTGATTACTCACTGATATGTTTTGTCCTTCTCACCAACTCTCTTACATAACTCATTTTCTATTCTATTATCCACATCATGAGTGATACTGTTTCCTGTTTCCTTTTTCTCTTAAAACTGTTACTTATTGTGGTGTAAATAGTATCGTGGCTAGGTTAAGAAGGACCCTTGAGCAAGAAAGAAATAATAATTTTGGCCCTCAGGACAGATTGGCGGCCATTTTTTTTTTTTAGCTGTACCAAGTCTTGTGAAATTTGGTAGCAGGCTCCCTGAGCGGTAGGGCAGCTGAGTTTAGATTACCGTGGCCTCCATGTTTAAACATACTTATGACCTGGTAGCCTGTATTTAATTAATACCTTATGCGAATTTCTATATAGTATCCGTGAGCACTAATCAGTAAAAAATCATTATCCTCATTGTTTTTTTAATAGGTAATCGCAAAATAGTGCGAAATATTTATGTAAAATAATAATAACAGGAGGCTCATTGGACATAACATTGAGCACGAAGTAAAAAATAAAATAAAAAAAATAAAAAAAACATACATGTGTATGCAAAACGTTATTTTAGCAAGTGGAAACAAGACTAGATTTCACAACCTATAATTTCTGGGGGGAAAGCTTATTCACCTTTTAAAAAAGTAAAAATTTACCCGTAGTATCAATAATTACCATCGATGATACTGTCAGGACTGTGCCATTTTTAGATTAGAGGCTGCTGGTGAAGGGACAAAAATAGATTATCAAAGTGACACTGGTTGCAGGTTCACGGTGGGAAAAGTCACAGATGTTAAAGAAATAGATGAAGTGGCTGAAACAATAACTGACTAAGGTAAAGCTGGGAAAGAGGAAATAAATTCTGAAAATGTAAAGCCAGTAGTAAGGGTGTTAATGGCAAACTGTAGAAGTATAATGAACAAAGGAATCGAATTTGCAAGCTTAATAGAGATACATGAACCGCAAGTAATAATTGGGATAGAGAGTTGTTAAAGAAGAAGTACTAGAGAGTGAGGTTTTTCCTGATAGTTACAGAGTGTACCGCAGAGATAGAGGAGCAATTGGTGGAGGAGTTTTCATACTAGTTAGGAAAACTACCAAAGCTCACTGGCGTTCATAGATTAAGACCATGAGTTACTTGGGGTAGGTTTCAGGGGAAATAAAAAAGAAAAAATCAGAGTGTTGGCCTGTTTACCGCAGTGAAAGAATGACAGCAGAAGATGAGGCTCTTGGAAAGGAAATTAAATTCAAGATTTCAGAGGTGAGAATTGAATGATCATCATTGGGGGGATTTAAATTTACCGGGTATAAACTGGGAAGGAAATAATATAAATAACTCAAGGGAACAAAGATTTGCAAATATCTTAATACGGGAAGGAGGACTTACACAAGTTGTTGAGCAAAACACAAGGGAACAAATTATTTTGGATATATTTCTAATTAAGCCCGATGAAAACCTTGTGGGGTGTCAAGTAACTGAAGGATTATGTGATCATGACGCAGTTCTAATGGATATTAGATGATTCAGTAAACCAGCAGACAAAATTGAAAGGGAAAATAGCTATAATTATAAAAAGGCACAGGTTTCAAATTTGAAGAGATATGTCAGGGAACAATTCAGCATATGGAAGGAAGGCACACGGTAGAGTCAAGGTGGGAAGAGTTCAAGGAGATAATAACAATTGGGGGAAAAAAATTATTCCAAGGCAGAAAATAAAGAGAAGTATAGAAACTATGTACTATAATAGGAAAGTGAGAAGGTTAAAGATGTTGGTAAGAAGAGAACATAAAAGAGTTAAAAGATAGCAAGGGTGTAGGGAATATTGAAACAACTAAACAAGGACTTACTGTAATAACAGCACAGAAAGTGGCTAAAGATTGGTTTATGGAGAGTATTGTCAGTGCAGGAGGGCACTGACTGATGCATCTAGAAATTTCTAGTATTTTAAGTAACTGGTTTATTGAAAGCATTAGCAATAATGAATCAGAAACGGGAGGTTCTAATTTGGAGAGCGAGCTCAGTAACCAATTAGAAATGATGATAGTACAAAATTTGAAATTCAACCTAAGGAAATCATGAAGGAAATAAGAAATCTGAAGAAACATTAGGGCCTATAATAATACTACAGATATCTTAAAGATAGCCGGATGTAACATTGACCTTATCTTGAAATATTATTTAAATTGAGTCTGGATACTTCCTACTTACCACAGGATTGGAAAAGTGCAATGGTAGTACCGGTACAAAAAGGAGGGGTGAGAAATAGAGTTGAGAATTTCAGGCCAATCAGTTTGACATCTGTGGTAGGTAAATTTATGGAATGATTGATATGCAACCACAGCCTGGTTTTCAAGCAGGTAATATGGGTTCAGTCAAGGATATTCATGTGAATCTCATTTGGTTGGTATACACAAGATATTTCAGATGAAATGGAACAAGGGAGGCCAAATTTATAGTGTAGCATTAGATCTTTCAAAGGGGTTTGAAGCCATAAAATGGTAGTAAATAAGGTAAAAACCATTGGAGCGGACGAGGAAGTGATTTGCTGGGTACAAGAATTCTTAAAAGATAAAGTAAAAATTAGGGTAGGAAATGTGGATAAAAAAGAAATGGAAGTAAAAATGGGATGTGCCGCAGGGTAGCGTATTGGGACCATTGCTATTCATTATTCTAATGAATAATTGTGTTGATTGTGTACTATCAGAAATTAGATTGTTTGTAGATGACTATGCTATATAAAAGAATCAAATCGATAGAGGATTTTAAACCGTTGCAGGGTGATCTGGACAGGATATCTAGTAGGGTTGGTAAACATGGGATGAAGATTAATGCAAAGAAGGTCAGCTTATTAACTACACAAATAAAAAACTAAAGGTTGATTATGATTATAAGGTGGGGAATGAATTGCTTGCTGATGACTTGAAATTTAAATATCCAAGCATTACATTTTATAACAAGCTTAACTGGAGAGGACACATTGGACAGGTGGTAGGAAAAGGTTTCAAAATTCTGCACTTGTTGGAGAGGGTGATGAAGAGATGTACGAGAGAAGTAAAGGCGAATATGGTAGTGTAGTATGGGATCGACATTTTGAGTATCAAATACAGGAGTTGGAGAGGGTGCAAAAAAGGGCTTAGCTGGAAATTATTGTGGAATGCAATCAGTGACAGATATGATAAAAGAGTTGGAATTGGACTCATTGAAGACAGAAGGAGGGTGAATAGGCATGGAGTGTACAGTGCGCATACTGGCGATGAGGCATGGAAATATATTGGAGTGGGAATGAAAAGTAGTGCATGGAAGGGAAAAGATGACTCTGACCACAAGCTGGCATTTGATTTTAGGCACAAGGGTGTGGAAGATTCTCTTTTTTAGGTAAGGGTTCAGCGATTGGAATGAGTTACCAAGGGAAATGATGAATAACTTACCGTAAACGTTGAAACGATTTAAAGTTAAAACTTTTATAGGGCAAATGTAAGTGGGTGCAGGAAAGGTGGAAGATTGGTTGTAGGGAAATTGCCACCGGAGCATGTGCCCCATTGCAAACAGATTAAATTGAAATTAAATTAGACATGTTCCCAGTTTGAATTATCAAGGCACTTTTAAAACAAGTAACTGACTCATCATTTATTACAAGCTGAAGTTTAAAAATATTAATCTTAGAGCTAGTTCCTATTAAAGTTTTAATGGCTAATAACTGGGCATCGTCATCCGAGTGTCCATTGATGGATACTTGATGTAACTGAATTTTGAGGACCAAGGAAAACATTGTTTACAGCTGTGTGATTGGTATTCATTATTCTAGTTGGAAAATTAATACCTAAGTTAAATTGAAGAAAAGATTAATGATTCTAACATGACTTTACAGGGTAATTTATTTAGAAAATCTACATGAAATCACCACAATAATCATGAGATACCTGGCATTTGCTGATGACCTGGCAATACTCAGCAACATTAGGTAGGAAGAAAAAGTCGCATTGGAACGGCTACATCAAATAGCCGCCAAAATAGGGCTACAAATTTGGTATGAAAAACGCAGTTCATGGAGAACACAACAACGTTAAACAATACACACAAAAATTTGGAAACATAAAAAGAGTCGAGAAATTCAAATAACTACGGGAATACATACAATTAGAAGGATCTAAAAAGATATCAAATGTGGAAAGATCAGAAAAACTTCAGAAGGCATACAGACTCACATGGTTATATTATAACAAAAGAAATATATCAAGGCAGGTGAAACTCAGACATTGCAATACAGCGGTGCCACCAGAAGGATTTAACCTACCTAAAACGTTAAAAGATTTTAAAGTTAAAATTTGTAGAGGCAAGTGTAGGTGATAGCGGAAGTTGGGTGGTAGGGAAATTGCCACCGAGCGTGTGCTCCATTGCAATTAAATTAAATTAAATTTCATGAATCAGAAACAACCACAATTGAGACTTCAGGCATCTCGGAAGCTGAAAAATTTCAGCGCAAAACCCTTAGAAATAATTTTGGAGTAATATATAAAGGCGGCATGCGGATGAAAAGATCAAGGAAAGATCAATACGAAATACAAATAGATTGACAGATATGATCAGAAGACGCAGATTACAATTCTGTGGACATTTACAGCGAATGAACAGCACTAGACTCACGAAGAGGATCTTTGATCTGGTAAATGTCTCACTCGGGGAAATCGATTGGTTCCTGGAAATAGAAGAGGACTTTAGACAGGCAGGGATCAGCAAGGATATGATACGGAAAAATGGGATAATTCATGAACAAAATTATGAACACAAAAATTTTAAATACAGAAGAAAACAGGAACAAACTGGACTGAAAAAAGGAAACAGGAACAGATGCATCGTACGAAGACGCTTTGGGAAGAGAAGAGAAAGAAGGCAAAATACAAACAGAAACTGAATAATCATGAATAACTTGAGTATAAACAGTGTCCCCAACGAGCATTAATGAATAATAATAATAATATAGGCCAGGTTAGTCATAATTCCTAATAATGTGTTCTGGGTAATGTTCCACATATTGGAAGACACTATGGCTTCCGACTACTTCTACACTGCACAGTTCCATGAGAGAGGTAGGAGTGGACACAACCATAATAAATAAAGGGTAGGGCATCAGTTGCTACAGTGCACCATTAAGCCACCTAAATCAATTTCCTTTGTGACTTGATTTGATACTAGTTCAATATTCCTCTCTCATTTTACATTTTACTGTGTAATCACTACCAAGAATTTCCACAAAATTACAAGAAGAGTTGAGTTTTTAAGGGATATATAGTCAAAGTCCTTAGGTTGAACTCAAATCAATTAATTGCGATGTAGCGCAGGTGCCTGTGGAAATTACTCTTCATCCAGGTACCACTTTCTTATTATCATTTCTTATTATTTTAAATTGCTTGGAGTGTTAAATTCCGTCAGCCAACTAGTTTTCTTGTACAGATTTTAATTTTAAATAGATTCAGCGTTTTGACAAATTGTGCATAGTATCTATTATGAAAATTTATTCTATTCTCAGACACACTTACATCTACATATATACTCTGCAATTCACAAAATTGTGGGTGGCAGAGGGTGCTCAGCACCAAAGATAACCTCTTTGCTGTGCATTCCAATCCCTAATGGTACGAGGGAAAAAAGAATTCATATAAGAACAGTCCGGCACTTTATTTCTCTAATTTTATCTGTCCTGTCCTTCCGACTCAAATAGGTTGGTGGAACGAAAGTAGTTCACTACACTCAAAAAGTGAAAGGGGAGTACGCATGGTTACCAATAAGTTTAAACGAACGTGTGTCGTCTATCTACCAGAGACTCCCAACCTAGTCTACTAATCAGTTCTGTGACGCTTTCATAAGGACTGTAGCAAGCGGTCACGAATCGAGCGGCTCTTCTCTGTACTTTCTATATACTTTCGATCAACCCCTTACGAAACGGATCCCAAATGGCACAACAATAGTCCAAATGTGGACGCACAAGAGATTTGTACGCTATCTCCTTTGTTTGTTCATTACAATTTTTCAAGATTCGACCTATGAATCGCAGCCTAGAATTTGCTCTACCTACTAACGAATTAATGTGTATGTCCCATTTCATATTCCTTTGTACTGTTACTCCCAAATATTTCATAGAATCGACCATATCAATAACTGTATTGTTTAACTCGTATTTCTGAACAATTGGATTCTTTTTGTTAGTTATGCTCATTGTCTTGCACTTTTACAATTAGAGTAAGTTGCCACTCAGCGCACCAAGCCAAAATAACATCCAGATCGCGCTGAATTTCTAAGCAATCGGCCAAATTTCTTACTTCCTATAAATAACCGCATCATCAGCAAACAATCTAAAAAGGCTTTTCAATTTGTCGGCGGGGATTTAAATTTACCAGGTGTAAACTGGGAAGGGAATAAGATAAATAACACAAGGGAACAAAGATTTGCAAATATCTTAATAGGGGAAGAAGGATTTACACAAGTGGTTGAGCAAACACTAGGGGTCAAAATATTTTGGATATATTTCTAATTAAGCCCGATGAAAACCTTATATGGTATCAAGTAACTGAAGGAATAAGTGATTATGAAGCAGTTCTGATGGATATTAGAGGATTCAGTAAACCAGCAGCCAAAATTGAAAGGGGAAATAGGTACAATTATAAAAAGGCACAGGTTCAAATTTGAAGAGATATTCAGAGAACAATTCAGCAAATGGAAGGAAGGCTCAGGTACAGTAGAGTCAAGGTGGGAAGAGTTCAAGGAGATAATAAGAAAGGGGGAAGAAAAATTTATTCCAAAGCAGAAAATAAAGAGAAGTAGAGAACCTATGTACTATAATAGGGAAGTGAGGAGGTTAAAGAGGTTGGTAAAGAATAGACATAACAGAGTTAAGAGACAGCAGGGTAGTAGGGAATATTTAAAACAACTAAACAAGGACTTAATAACAGCAAAGAAAATGGCTAAAGAATGGGTTTATGAAGAGTATTGTCAGTGCAGGAGGACCATTGACTGATGCATCTAGAAATTTCTATGGCTATATCAGGAAACTGAGGGAAAGGGAGGGTGTAGAGACACTTATAGATAAGGATGGAGAAGAAGTTACTGACGATTTGAAAAAGGCAGAGATTTTAAGTAACTGGTTCAGTGAAAGCATTAGGGACAATGAATCAGAAACAGGAGGGTCTAATTCGGAGAACGAGCTTAACAACACAATTACAAAAGACGATAGTAAAAAATTTGATATCCATCCTGAGGAAATCATGAAGGAAATAAGAAAGCTGAAAATAAAATAAAGGGGCTGGTGAAGATAATATTACTACAGATATCTTAAAGATAGCCGGGATGTGACATTGTACCTTATCTTGAAATATTATTTAAATTGAGTCTAGACACTTGCGCTTACCACAGGACTGGAAAAGTGCAATAGTAGTACCGGTACATAAGGGAGGGGTGAGAAATAGAGTTGAGAATTACAGGCCAATCAGTTTGACATCAGTGGTAGGTAAAATTAATGGAAAAGATTGATATGCACCGACATCAGAAATATATGTGAGGAATGTAAGTGGTTTTCAAGCAGGCAACATAGTTTCAGGCAAGGATATTCATGCGAATCTCAGTTGGTGGGATATATGCAAGATATTTCAGATGAAACGGGCAAGGGAGGCCAAATTGATAGTGTAGCAATAGATCTGTCAAGGCGTTTGACAGAGTAAGCCATAAAATGGTAGTAAATAAGGTAAAAACCATTGGAGTGGATAAGAAAGTCATTTGCTGGGTAGAAGAATTTTTAAAAGGTAGAAAACAGAAAGTTAGGGTAGGAATGTAGTATCAAACGAAATTGAAGTAAAAATGGGTGTGCCACAGGGTAGCGTATTGGGACCATTGCTATTCATAATTCTAATGAATAATTGTGTTGATTGTTTACTATCTGAAATTAGATTGTTTGCAGATGATATAATGCTGTATAAAAGAATCAAAACTATAAAGGATTGTAAACAGTTGCAGGGTGATCTGGACAGGATATCGAATTGGGTTGGTAAACATGGAATGAAGATAAATGCAAAGAAAAGTCAGCTTATTAGATATACAAATAAATAACAAAAGTTAATTATGAATATAAGGAGGGGAAAGAATTGCTTGCTGAAGACTTGAAATGTAAATATCTTTGAATTTTCATGGAAGTGCATGGAAGGGAAAAGATGACCATGACCACAAGCTGGCACTCGATTTCAGGCACAAGGGTGTGGGAAGATCAGCGGCGTAGCTAGGTCAACAAGGGCACCGGTGCAAAAAAATTATTTTGGACCCTCAGGCCAGACGGGCGACCTTTTTTTTGCTTTGTGTGCTGGTAGGGGCCCCCTGAACTGAGGATAGGGGCCCTTGAATTGTTCTGTAGGGGCCCCTGAGCAGTGGTTGGGGCCCCCCCTGAGCAGCGAGGGCCTTTAGTGAGGGGCTCCTGTGTTCTCAGGGGCCCCTTGAAGGTATGCTTGGGGGCCCCCTGAGCGTGAGGGCCCCGGTGCACTGCACCGCCTAGCCCCATAGTAGCTACGCCCCTGGAGTGGATGAGAAAGTAATTTACGGGGAAGAAGAATTTATAAAAGTAGAAAACAGAAAATTTAGGGTAGGAAATGCAGTACCATATCAAAAGAAGTAGAAGTAAAAATATGGGAGTGTCACAGGATAATGTATTGGGACCATTGCTATTAATTATACTAATGAATAATTGTATTGATTGTTTATTATCAGAAATTAGATTGTTTGCGGATGAAATAAGTGCTTTATAAAAGGATCAAAACGGTAAAAAAAACTGTAAGCAGCTGCAGGGTGATCTGGCTTGGATATCTAGTTGGGTTGGTAAACATGGAATGACGATAAATGCAAAGAAGAGTCAGCTGATTATATACACAAATAAAAAACTAAAGGTTTATTACGACTATAAGGCGATGAAAGAATTTCTTGTTGAAGAGTTGATGCACCACCCTGGAAACAAAATTGAAAAGCAGAAACATTTATGACCTATATCAGCAAAAACATACACAAAAGTCGATTATTTTTTAAAAAAAATATTCAAGAACTGTTAAACAAAAACACAAAAAGGATGGACAACTCATTATAGAAAAAATCGTCTATAAATTCAACAACACAAGAATACAGATGAATGACGGTCAAGTTCAACACAGTGGTCAGGCACACAGAAAATACAAGATGCAATAAATATTGAAGGAGACTAGAATAAAATAATCACTCTACAATTCCTAAAATATTCAGCTAAAATTTATTTCTTACCTCATATCGATTGAATATAAGTCCTTGTCCCGCTGTAAATTTTGTAATACGCCTAGGTTAATTCTAGTTCACCATTATTTATCTTAGTTTCTTTGAGTGCAGTTTCAGCCCTGATACCATTGCAGTTAAACAGTTTTTATTGAACTAATATTTTTTAATTTAACCCGCCAGGGTGGTTCAGTGCGCTGAGGCAGCCGCACACTGGACTGGGCTCGAACCCAGGTCCTCGCGTAGTGTGGGGGCGGATGCCGCCACGATCCCCAAATCCCCACCTCATACAGCAAATTCACTCACCACTCGCTGCGCATGAGACAGATGGCAGCACTTCACTAGCTCAGTGCAACCTGGCAGTGTGTATAAAATACTTAGCGGCAGCAAGTACATGCGGGCGTAGAGCCGTAGTTCCAAAATTTTACTCAGACGACGATGGAAGCTGAAGGACATTCGGAGACTGTAGAACAGCGCTTCAGGAGAGGCTTTCCACGCTGCTACGTGACGTCCAGAGCTAGGAGTGAGGACCACCAACCTCCCACAGGAGAAGGCGTCTTAGGAGTAAGAAGGACGAAGAAGGGCAGCACGTCGTGAAGAGGGAGGAGTGCTTTCCTGACCTTATGCACTCCCTTGCGCCTGGTATGGAGTGCCTTCCTGACCTATGCACTCCCTTGCGCCTGGTATGGAGTGCCTTCCTGACCTATGCACTCCCTTGCGCCTGGTATGGAGTGCCTTCCTGACCTATGCACTCCCTTGCGCCTGGTATGGAGTGCCTTCCTGACCTATGCACTCCCTTGCGCCTGGTATGGAGTGCCTTCCTGACCTATGCACTCCCTTGCGCCTGGTATGGAGTGCCTTCCTGACCTATGCACTCCCTTGCGCCTGGTATGGAGTGCCTTCCTGACCTATGCACTCCCTTGCGCCTGGTATGGAGTGCCTTCCTGACCTATGCACTCCCTTGCGCCTGGTATGGAGTGGCGGCTTGAGGTCTATTTCCATGAATTGCGCTCAACGCCTCATCGCCAGTATGCGCCTCGTGTACTACCACCTCCTGTCCTTCAACGAATCACAATCCATCTCCTTTATACTACCAGTTACTGATTTTTTCTGCGTTAATGTTCACTAATAAGTACCTCTGCTTTCGTTGGCATTGCCTCAAACTTCTGTGTATGATGCCCATAAACTTGGTCCTAAACTACACTAACACATTCAAGTAGGGTCTGACAAAGGTTTGAATCCCTGTTCCTACAATTCTCTGCGACACCCCCTCATCACCGTCTCCAGAAAGTCAAGGATTATGAAAAATCTTTTCTACCATCTGCTAAATGCATGTTTTCCACTTTAGCTTATGATCAAATTTAATGCCAAGATATTTACTCTTCAACTCTTCAAGAAGCAATTCATTCCGCTGCATATATTCATAATAAACATTTAGTTATTTATCTCTGCATCTAATAAGCTGACTCTTCTTTGCACTTATCTTCATCCCATGTTGACCTACCCAGCTAGACATCACCCTGCCGCTGGTGCCTTTCCCATCCTATAGTAAAACATTATTCCATCTGCACACAACTGCCACACTGTCGGTAGTTTTGATACTGCATTTACTGCACTAACTCTTTCCTGTGGCCTCTCATTCGGTGATTTAAAACCGTTAATGAATTTTAATTTTTTTCTAGAATTATATTGTGTTAAATATTGTTAACACTCTAGAAAAGTCTTTCGCCTTCTTTATTGTTCCTCTGAACATTCCATGAGGTGATAATCGGTACCGAGCAAGCGGGCTCCAAATATTACTGAGACGAGTATTAAACCATTTGTTTAAGGTAGTAATCATCTAATATCTTTGGTGACGAAGTCTCATAAAGTATTTTGTATACTTTTCTGGAGATTTGCAACAATATAAAACATAAAATCCACGCAAAGAGTTTTTGATGGCGACGTTGTTTGATAAGTTCAAGGAATTAAAATAATTCAGTGAAAGTATAAGTCACAGGATGACAGTAAAAACCTGCAAACATTCATAAGATTAATAAAATATAAATATTTGGATTTTTTTCGGACGCTAGTTTAAAGCAATATATATTTTCAAAATAAAAATAAATTCGTACATTTTGATAAGTTTTCATGATCGTAAACCACGATAACTTAAAAAACACAAGTACACGCTTAATGTGAACGATTTGAACGGTTGCAATATACAGAGAAAATCTACGACACAGCCCCTAGAAAGAGTTTGCAGCTAGGAAGTGTGAGATTAATGCAAATTTAATAAATGCTTGAAGGGACTGAAGTGGCGTGAAACACAATTCGTTTACCTACAGTCTAATGTAAACTCTGGAATCAGTCTGAAGTCTTGTTGCTTACAAGAAGATAAGAAAAGAACAATAGTAGCACCGTTTCATAAAACAGGTTTGAAAACTATAGGTCGTTCAGTCTGATATCAGTGATAGGAAAAATTATTCAGAGAATAATATGCAATACATCACCAATGTCTGCGAGGAAGGAAACTGTTTTACAAATCAACAATATGGTCTTAGGCGAAAATATTTATTCGAATCTTAGATGGTGGACCATATGGAAAGTATTTAAGAAGAATTGCACAAGGGAGGACTAGTTGCTGGTGTAGCACCATATATTTATAATCCATTTGACAAGGTGAACCATAAAATTGTTTTTATCTAATTTGAAAACTATTGGAATGGATGAAAGAGTGACTTGATGGGTAAAGGAATTCTTGAAAGAAAGAAAGCAAAATGTTAGAGTAGGAAGTGCAATCTCAAAAGATATATAAATGAATATTAGAGTGCCACAGGCTAGTAATTATGACCATTGCTGTTCATCATTATAATTAATGATTGTGTTGATGGTTTACAGTCAGCAGTTTGGTTATTTGCCGATGACAGAATGGTGTATGATATTGATTGAAAGAAGTTTTAATTAATAATTCCTTCTACTATGTCGAAGAATTTATTTCTAAAGTGTCTAAAAAAAAAGTGCCAATTGTTTTTGTAAATGTAGTTGACATAATTAATGTATCATGTATGATCTGACTGTATATCTTCTGGTGTATATATATTAATTTTTTTTAACTGCAATTTGACAACTTTCCATATCCTACAGATCTAATCTCTTATACTGGGACCAATCGAAAATGAATGTATTGTATTGTATTAGAAGACTGTATTTGATGACTGTAAAAAGCTGCTGAAAATAGTGGTGTAGTTCGGGACCCACATTATGGATATCAAATACAGGGGATGGGGGGTGAGAGGAATGTCCAGTCAGTAGCTGTTAAGAGAAAGTCGGTGTATTGAGAGTTATTGGAGGAAAGGAGTTAGGCGAAGAGAGTGTTTGGAGTGTATATTGATGATGGGGTTGGAGGGATATTGGTGGAAGAATTAGGAGAAGTGCATGTAAAGGAAAATATTATCATAGGAACAAGTTGTCACTAAATTTCAGGCATAAGGAGGGGAGAGTGGGATTGTTTTGTGGTTAAGTTCTAGATTTCCAGAAAGCCTTAGACTCTGTGCCACACAACCGCCTTTTTTTTAAATTTATTAATTTAATTTAATTGCAATGGAGCACAGGATCCGGTGGCAATTTCCCTACACACCCATCTTCCCCCTATCCTGCATCTACCTACATTTGCCCTCTACAAATTTTATCTTTAAATTCTTTCAAAGTTTTCGGTAAATTATTCATCATTTCTCTTGGTAATTCATTCCAATCCCTGACACCCTTACCTAAAAAAGAGAATCTTCCTACACCCTTGTGCCTGAAATCGAGTGCCAGCTTGTCGTCATGGTCATCTTTTCCCTTCCATGCACTTACTTTTCATACCTATTGCAATATCTTTCCATGCCTCATCGCCAGTATATGCCCTGTACACTCCCATGACCCTCCTCATTCTCCTCCTGTCTTGCAATGAATCCCATTCCAGCTCCTTTATCATATCCGTCAATGATTGCATTCTGCGATAATTTCCAGAAACAAATCTAGCAGCCCTTCTTTGCACCCTCTCCAACTCCTGTATTTGATACGTAAAATGAGGGTCCCATACTACACTACCATATTCGAGCAATGGTCTGACCAAAGTTTTGTAACCCAATTCCTTGACTTCTCTCGTGCAACACCTCATCACTCTCTCCAACAAGTGCAGAACTTTGAAACCTTTTCCTACCACCTGTCCTATGTGTCCTGCCCAGTTAATGTTTGTTATCAAAAGTAATTCCAAGATATTTACATTTCAAGTCTTCAGCAAGCAATTCTTTCCCCATCCTTATATTCCTAATTAACCTTTTGTTATTTATTTGTATATCTAATAAGCTGACTTTTCTTTGCATTTATCTTCATTCCATGTTTACCAACCCAATTCGATATCCTGTTCCAGATCACCCTGCAACTGTTTACAATCCTTTATAGTTTTGATTCTTTTATACAGCATTATATCATCTGCAAACAATCTAATTTCAGATAGTAAACAATCAACACAATTATTCATTAGAATTATGAATAGCAATGGTCCCAATACGCTACCCTGTGGCACACCCATTTTTACTTCAACTTTCGTTTGATACTACATTTCCTACCCTTAACTTTCTGTTTTCTACCTTTTAAAAATTCTTCTACCCAGCAAATGACTTTCTTATCCACTCCAATGGTTTTTACCTTATTTACTACCATTTTATGGCTTACTCTGTCAAACGCCTTAGACAGATCTATTGCTACACTATCAATTTGGCCTCCCTTGTCCCTTTCATCTGAAATATCTTGCATATATCCCACCAACTGAGATTCGCATGAATATCCTTGCCTGAAACTATGTTGCCTGCTTGAAAACCACTTACATTCCTCACATATATTTCTGATGTGGTTGCATATCAATCTTTCCATTAATTTACCTACCACTGATGTCAAACTGATTGGCCTGTAATTCTCAACTCTATTTCTCACCCCTCCCTTATGTACCGGTACCGGTACTACTATTGCACGTTTCCAGTCCTGTGGTAAGCAGCAAGTGTCTAGACTCAAAAGCCTTGAGTACAACTGAGTGAAACTGTTTGTAATTATAAAAGAATGATCTGCTTCCTGGTGGTGGGGAGACACGGATATGTTTCCCGTCCCAGGCGCCGAGACAGTGTGGAAAATTCCCATTTGTCTTCAAATCGTTGAGCGACTGCCCTCCATTCTTGGATGGTATTAGGCATCTGCTAGCAAAAAATAACATAAATAAATTAGTCACTTTATCTGCACAATTTTAAGTTCCATTTCCAATATGATTGTATATTGTTATTTTTTTTTAAATTCTATTCAAATGTTTAGATTTATTGAGAGCGACGCTCTGTTTGTTTATGCTAATAACGATTACCTCTGTAGATGCCAAATAAACAGATATTGTGAATAATGTTTAAAAGAGGATATCAAAGTTTGTGAAAAAACCTATTTCACGTATTACATTACTTTTTACTGCTAACTAATAAATAAACTTTTTTCATAAGTTATTACAAAAATGAATTTGATATTTAACATACCTTTATGTAATCCTTGAGACAACGCAAAATCGCATGACAGGTGGCAGGTATTATCCACCCCACAGCCTGTGGTGAGATAGCTGTAGCGAATTTCAGTTCCTTCGTAGGTACATCCACCTGCTGAAGTACCGCAGCGTAAGCAGTCAGTCTCTCGCGAGGCGTGATGGCTTGTCTCATGTTCACGACTCTTCTCTTGATCGATGGAGTGACCATTTTGAGCAACGTATTATATGAGATCTCATCTATCTGTAAATGATTTCTCCAGTCAGCAGGCTCGAGCGACAGTTGTTGCACCAAATTTGATAAGTCAATTGTTATCTATCGAAAGCCATCCTTTCTGCCAATTGGTTTTCTTTATTTGATATAAATGCAAACTGCAGCAGCAGCTAAATTCATGAACTCCTCGTCGTTCATAGGTGCAATTTATAATAAATAAACTAATGTAAATAGACGTATATATTCAGTTAGTTCACTATCTCACATTTGTACACTAGGCGGCGACTTACAGCAGACTGACCTGGCGTGGCTCGGTAGTGAGGTACCCACTAGACTGGACTGACGCCAGATAGCCTAGTGCCAGATGGCCCGTCCGTGTGTGGCGGCCCTAATACTCCCACAACAGCCACAGGTCAACACAGATGGACAACAGCACGTGAAGACCGCCAAATCGTATGGGTGGCTAGTTGCTGGCAGACAGGTGACTGAAGGCCACATCCAAGCAGTGTTTACATGGAGAGTCACCCCCTGGACGATTGTAAACCGACTGCTTGAATCTGGGTTACACTCTCTGTGCCCTATGCAATGTGTTCCATTAACCTGATTTCATTGCCAGCATCGTCTAACCAGGTTTATCACAAAATTCAAATGCACACGTGAATGGCGTACATTTTCGTTTAGAGATGAGTCTTGTCTATGGCAAAGCAATAATCGAGAACACGTATGCACACGTAGGGGAGAAACGGCTCACGTTGCTGTGATTTCGGAACGTCACCCAGGTCCAAACACAGGTATGATGGTAATCAGTTTATACAGCCAGAGTGAGTTGTATGTTGTTGGAACCACAATGACAGCCCACCACTACGTTGACGGGGTACTACTCCAGTCCATCATCCAAATCGCATCTTCCAACAGAATGATGCCCGTCATCATATTGCGATTATTGCAACACAAGCCTTACAAGTGGTTACGAGCACAATTTGAACCACACGGTCCTCATATTTGTCTCCAGTAGACGATGTCTGGGATTTCAGGAATAGACACATTAGATCACATGTCACTCAGCAGAAACCGTGCAACTGAGGAAATACAATTCTCTCCCACATAAAATTTTTCATTTTTTCCCCTTGGGTATATTATTTTTAACAATTTGCTGTTTAATTAGTTCTTGGTGAGAAATACTGTGAATGGTTGTATTGAGTGTATCAAAGATAGTGTGTGTATTTCAGTATCCTTGAACGGTAAACTATAAGCGAGAGTATATTTTGAAAGGAAGTACATTTGATCGGAAATAGCTGTCGCCAAACCACTGAAAAAGACTGTCAAGAATTTATACCTTATAAAAAAAAAAAAAAAATACTCCTTTCGTTACAAACATTGGCGATGAACTTGGGTATCAAGCACTCCTGCAATCTTCCTGTCGCAGAGATAACCTAATTGCTCCATATTTCTTAAAGTAATTTTTTCTCTTCCTAACATGAACTGATAGTATTTGAGCTCAGTTCTCAAGATGCGGTCTTAATATTACTTCTTAGTAGTGCTGTGCCGTATTGATCTACCTTCTACACACTGGTGTTAAGATTACCCATAACAATCCCTTTACGCTTTTCTTATACACCAAGCTCATTAGTAATTACCCATGGATTTCTTTCCATTTCTATAATCTGCTGATGTTTTTACTATGGAAAATGTTCCTGATTTGATTTTTATACTTCATGTTCAAACCAGCTGCTTAATTCTTCCACCATTTTCATATTTTCAGTAACATCTATCTCGATTTTAACAATGTCCTCCTGCCAAATTTACTTGGTGCATTAACAACAAAATTCGATTTTCATGTTTCACCTTTAGTAATATTAAATTTCTTTATTATATTTGAGATGAATCTTTTGTCGCTATAGTTTCTTTTATAATAGTCCTGCTACCAACTTCTGTAGTATCTTTGACTACCTGTTTTGAGTTAGGGTGAACAGAGTTTTCACTGATAACACAATCTCCTATGAACTATGTAGATGGGAACCAGCCTATCAGAATAACCTGGACACCAGAAATCCTGCAGGCCTCAATTTGTAGTAATCCTTCATAGCAAACCCAGCACTTATTATCGCTTCTATTTATTTTTCTTATAATCTGATATTTCTTATGTTTTATATTTCACTTTTTCAAAATTTGATTAATATATGTATCCTCACTCAGTTATAACGTTGGTCTACCACTTTCAATGATATTATACGGTCAACAGTATCGACTATTGTTCCAATAATTGAGATTCCCTTTCCCCCCTCTCCAACATATCATCCGCGCTGGTAAAGCCATTC
>JARYHS010008409.1:563878-600881 GCA_031002005.1 Vandiemenella viatica
CGAATCGGGCGGCTCTTCTTTGGACCATCTCTAATGCCTCCATTAATCTCTTCTGATGGGGACCCCATACAGATCAATAATATTCTAAGTGATGCCGCACTAGTGACTTGTATGCAATTGATTTAATGTCCGGAGTGTATGTTTTAAATTACAACCTGGAATTCGATGCATATGATTTGCTTTCCCAATTACATTCTCGATATGCTCATTCCATGACAAATTATTATGAATTGTTACCCCTAGGTATTTAGCGGAATCTACCGTTCTAAGGAAAGTGCCATTAATAGTATATTCAAAGCTAGAAGGTATCACCATTTTACTTACATGCATGACTTGGCACTTTTTAGCGTTTAACTCCAACTGCCAATCTTTACACCATGCAATTATTTTTATAATAGCGTCTTGTAACAAAGCGCAGCCGTCCTGGGTTGTTATTTCACGATAAATAATAGCATCATCAGCAAATAATCTTTTATTCCCCCTTATTATGTCGCACAATCATTAATGTATATGAGAAACAACAGAGGCCCTATCACCTTCCCTGATTAACCCCGGACCTCATTTCAGTAAGTGATGAACGCTCACCAACGAGAACTACACACTGTGTTCTGCCCTCCAGAAAGTCTGCAACCCAGTCGCATATTTGTCTAGATATGCCGTAACTGGTGAAGTTTCCATAGTAACCTAGTGTGAGGCAGAGGATAGGGGATGAAGGTTGTGGCTATCAGTTTGTTTTCCTCGTCAGTTGGTTTTCGAGTGGTCGTCTGCCTGAAAGTGCACCAGAATTTGGCGGTTGTCATGGCCATTACTTTGCAACACATTCCTGAGGAGTGTTAGTTTAGTAGACAGACTGTCTTTCCCATAAATGACACGTGCTCTGTGGACCAGTGTATTTAGCACTCCTTCCCACTTTGATATGTGGTGGCAGCTGGAGGCATGTAAATATTGGTTCGTGTGAGTAGCCTTAAGTTAACATTGTGCCCTAGTGTGCCGTCGGTTTTCTCTTTACCAGCACACACCTCAAGATGTGGCCGTGTCAGTCCATTAAAAAGGACTAAACTTTGACACTAGTATTTACATTCATGGCATCAACTGCTCTTCCTGTTGTCTTATTGTGTTTGGCTTGAAAATTTAAATGTTTGTCTAACCGAAAACTTAAGTACCTGAATACTGGATATCTGCAAAATTGTTTCGATTTGTAGTGACCCCACCAGCTGATTGATACGAGCCGACAGGGTAACCTTCCACTGGAGCCGTGGATAAGTGTCGACCATAGAAGATCGACCATAGTTCTGATATGAATATTCATCATAGGTCCCAGGTTATATGGCTCAGTACATTCACATATTAATATAGTAATGGAGGTTAAATTACTGGAAACGGCAATGATCTATTTACATATTTATTCACATGAGCAATGACTGGTGACATAGGCGAATATTTACAGTGTTGCATTGGCTTTGAAACAAAACATTATAGTTAGGATCAAGGACTGGGCGAGCATGTAACTTATGGGCACCTCGCAGCCCAAACTAAATGGACCAGTGATAATCTCCCTGAAGACTATGTCCAAATGACTCTGACCAAATGATTGTATAGCTCAATCTCAACAACCAGCTATCGCAGCAGAGCCCACCTTAGTAGTAGACGACAGCCATCATCTTCTTCTCTGCAACCGCCGCCCTGGTGGCGTAGACACCTACCGGCGCCCTCGGCGTCGATGTGGTACGTTGAAAGACCTCGTGGAGAGACCTACAGACCCCTGCTCCCAGGGTTTAAATAGTTACTCCCCATTCCTATCATCACTGTGTCGAGAGGGCAATACTCCTCGCTAACCTGTTGCATGAAGTCATTTTACCAGCTTGCAGTAATGACAGGCACTTGGCAACTGGCTTGCTTATATGCGTGCTACTTCTCAGGTCGTAGCTCTATTGCTTAACTTTTTCATGCTCGCCCGCCCTGGATACTGACTTGAAAATTAATTTGAAGTATTTGGGCAAGTGATCGCCTAGATCACTTCATGTCCGCCCCTTCGTCACGTCCGGAGTCTATGAAGGACGTGTTTTGTATATTACAGGTTTTTCCTAAAAATAATTACAATTTCTTTTTCTTCGTGTTACTGAGGTGTTGGTTTGTTGTTAAATACAATTAAAATGGTTTATCTGTGTTATTTTGCTTTGATTTCAACTGGATTGATTTGTGGTGGCAGTGTCGACCTTGCCGACTCTTGTTTGGCGTGGCTCAGCGGATACGGGCGTCCCCACCAGCTGATACTATGCGCGGCTGCGTTAGCAGTTGACATGATTCGCGACGTCACGTCAGCTTGCTACGTTAAGGACAGCTCAGCGTCTTACTTGTTTTCATTCACCACTCTAGCTTTATTACAGGTTACTTGAACACTGGTAAAGTTTTGCATTAGTGGAACATCCTCTTAATTCTATTCATACAATGATTCTTTACACTTCAGATTGACACTTCCATAACAAATTGCAACATATTTTCTATAGCACCATTTACATTTCCACCTCTTTTGTGATTTAGTACCATCTTATTTTACCAGAGTTGATCGTGCTCTTTTTTTAATTCACAATTATTATTGACCGTCTAATGATACACCTCCATATTGATTTACATGAATGATATTTTTTTCACAACAAAGTTATAACTAAATCTAAGTCCTTATAATTAATTCTTTTCTTTCGCAGTACCCCAGTTTACACAGTAATTCTGAAGATACTGTACGCACAACAATGATGAATTTTTACTTGAATTTTCACTACTCCCTTATGATTTAAATGTTCAATTACTCTTAAATATTACATTCCTGCCATATGACTCGAGAGATTGGAATCACAAAATAGTATGTTAAAATGATCTTAGTTACTCAATCAGGATGACTGTTATTATGTAATTGCACCAAGACTGGTTAGCTCTTAACTGTAGTTAATGGTTTGATTAATCCTCTCCAGTATCACATCGAAGAACTAAGATCACGTTTTCCATTAACATTTTAATACCACATATACAACAATTATACACATTTATTGCTTCATTTCTTTTACCACAACTCTCAACTACTTCTGCAGGACTCACATTTCTTCAGTAATACACCAATTAACCAGTTAAAGACTAACTTATTCTCGCTATTTCCTGCACAGACTTTCATATGCGAAGAATGCACCTCTCATGCATACCATACAAAATACTTTTAATTTTACTCCTTTATTTTATTATAATTCATGAAAGATTCGCCTTTTTCTCTACTCTCTACTTTAAATAGTTCCCATAAATTAAATTCCCTTTAATAACTTCTCTTCTGCATATTCTACATTCTTGTGCTGTTACCTTGTATGAGAAAAATGTTGGAAATGTATATACAGTTAATTACATTCGTGTCTCTTACACTATGATTTTCTTTTCAATTCTTCTTCTTAATTATCCATAATTATAAGGGATATCTGACTTGATTCACCCTATTAATGCTTGCAATTTTTTTTTTCTCTTCCCCTACGACTACTTAATTTACTTAGCATTATTCCCAATACATATAGTTTTACGCGCTTTCACTGCTATTTCTCAGGTCATAGCTCTATTGCTTAACTTTTTCATGCTCGCCCGCCCTGGATACTGACTTCAAAATTAATTGAGGTATTTGGGCAAGTGATCGCCTAGATAACTACAGATTCACTCTTTGTGTTGGGATTCTGATATAGCTTTCTTTAAGTGGTACCAAACTCATTCTAACACAACTATGTATCTCATTAAGATTGATAAATACTATATTGCTGGTGATATCAGGTTTTGGTCCATAATTCACTACCAGCAACAACAAAAATGTGTTTAACCCTACCAGTTACAGGGTTATCCAAGTATTTGTATGCTGTTTCTAGTCCTATATCCTATCATACTGGATCACAAATCAAGCCCTGTGTGTATCCTCTGGTCAGAAGCCTAGTGATGGAAATTTTCTGGCTTCTCAAGATGACAACAGGAATCCCATGAAATTGGTTGATATCACATTTCCATATACGTGATCTCTGCCCAATATTGCATATTACAATTGAAATTGCTATAAGTATACCATAAGCAACTATTAAGAAACTGTTATACTGATTACTCTAAATTTATCAGAATTTTTATTGCTTTAATATATCATATGATATAATGCATGATATTTAGATATATTTGTATATTATTTTCAATCAATTTATTGCAGTATCATAACTAAATTTCTTTTATCTATTTGTTTCAGATCCTTGTTTCATGCACCTTCAGCAATGGGACTTGCCTGTGCATTTTGTGCACAGACATTTGTATCTCGGTGCTCTCTAACAAAACACGTCTTCCGCCATGTCTCGGCTGTTTGTGCCCCTTTGTATGTTTTTACACAGTGCTCAGAAGTGTTTAAAGATGAGGCGAAACTACAGATTCATAAATACACTAGCAGCACATCACAAAGCAGGTAAAATCAGTAGTTCCTATTTAATATTTTTATTTTTGGCATTTTTTTTTCATTTTTTTTTTTATTTAAGTTATTTTATCTCGTAAGCAGATACAATGCAACCTTAATATAACGAATTCCTCGATTTAACAAATTCTTGGTAATCCCCTTGAATTGTCCATAAGAGTCAATATAAAATATACCTTTACATTGCGAACATTTTTTGTGAACAACCTCTTTATAACGAATTTTCAACTATCAAGAAAAAGTATACATACCTCTAATTAACGAATTTTGTCAACCCAAAACCTTTATATAAAGTTCCCACCAATCGTGACATGTTTCGACACGCTTTTGTTTGTAAAACAATCATTGTTGTTTGATTGAAAGTAATGTAAACACTTCTGCTCGTCACTATTGTTAAAGATTTAAGTTAAAATGGCTCAGAAACGTAAAAGGTGTTCCCTATCAGTTGCAGAAAAGCGAAACATCATTAATTATGTTGACAAAAATTCTATGACGAAAAAATTAGACATAGCTAATAAGTTCGGGATTCCCGCAAGTACATTGGCTACAATTTTAAAATTTAAAGATAAGTTTTCAGAAGAAAGTGGTTTGCCTGTAAACAGTAAAAGATTAAAATCATGTGAGTTCAAAGACGTAGAGGAATGTGTGTTGAAGTGGTTAAAACAGTGCCGAGACAAAAAAATCACAATCGGAGGCCCTATTCTTCAGGAAAAGGCTCAGCAGTTTGCAGTAGAATTGGGACATGAAAAGTTCCGTGCTAGCAATGGGTGGCTTCAAAATTTCAAAAAACGAAACGAGATTGTTTTTCGATAAATATGCGGTGAAAGTGGTAGTGTTGATGAAAAAGTATGTGATGATTGGAAAAACAAACTGGCAGAGCTGACCACCGGATACGATCCCGAAGACATCTTTAACGCCGATGAAACTGGACTATTCTATAAATGTTTACCTGACAAAACCTTATCATTCAAAGGCGATGAATGTAATGGCGGAAAAAAACAGCAAACTTCACTTAACAGTACTGCTGGGAACAAATTGTACTGGGACTTACAAACTTAAGCCACTCATCATCGGAAAATATCAAAAACCGCGATGTTTAAAAATGTCAATAATCTGCCAACAGATTACACGTCCAACCATAAGGCTTGGATGACTAGTGATGCTTTTTGCAATTGGCTTAAAAGTCTGGATAAAGAGATGAAGAAAAAAAACAAGAAAATTCTAATGTTCATCGATAATTGTACTGCACACGGAGAAATTCCTAACCTGGAAAATATAAAAATAAAGTACTTGCCTCCAAATACCACTTCGAAATTACAACCACTGGACCAAGGCATCATCCAAAGCTTCAAAATGCATTATAGGAAGGAAGTTGTCAGACGATTTCTTGCTGATGTTGAACGTCAAACACCAACTACAATTGACGTTTTACAAGCCATGTGGATGATCGCCAAAGCTTGTAATCTAGTCACTGAAAAGACCATTGCAAACTGCTTCAAGAAAAGTGGGTTTAAAGTAACATGCGATGATGAGGAGGACGATTTACCAGTTGCAGAACTTGCTAGGACCTGGCAAAGAATTCAAAAAGAATTGCACCTTCAAGACACTGAGTTCGAAGACTTCGTTACCTTTGATAATGATTTAGCCGTCTGTGGAGAACTAACTGATGCTGACATCGTCACATCTGTGTTGCCGGTTACTAATGCAGAAGCGGATGAAGACGAGGAAGAAGGGGTTCAAATTGATGAGCATAACTTCACAATAAAAGATGCTTATAATGCTTTAAATATAATAAAATCTGTGTTTCTCAAAAAGGGAGGTTTGAGTGACGATGTAGTCAATTCCATCACGAAATTAGATTGCGCTTTGGATGTGATAACTCTTACCGGTGGTAAACAGACAACTATTTATGACTTTTTTTCTAATCAAGATGAACAAAATTGAGATTAAGCTACTATAACCACATTGTTGATTCTTTACCTTTAATTCGTGATTTTTGTTGTGCGAATCTTTGAAATTAACATTAAATTACCTACATAATGTATGTACCCACCAAAATATGTACCTACTTTTACAGATTTTACTGCATTCAATTTTGATTATTAATGTAAGAAAAAAATTGTTACCTACCTAATTGTTTTCAAATAGAAAATACATACAGTAATTTGATAAAAATGTGTTATCATTTATTGGTAGAAGTTGTTCGCTATAACAAGATAAGTATGTAATGTTGAGGTGAATACATATAACTATTTTTTTTACCTCTTTATAACGAATTTTAGACCAACCTAACCTCAACATAACAAACCTTAGTTCAACGAATTACTTGATATAACGAATATTTTCTTGTTCCCCTCCGATTTGTTATATCGAGGTTGCACTGTATTTTGGACTAAATTTAGATTAATATGTATCTATCATAAATCTGTGCAAATGGCAAGTTATGTATAATGCTGTTATTAACAATTGGAAATAAGGATATATGTAATTGCCTTTGTTGATGTTGGTTTGGTTGACGGATGTGTGCTATTATAAATTAAGAGCACTTCTGAATAGCTTCTAAAAATAATGTAAAAGCAACCTCTCCTGTATTTATTTTTAATATACCATTATTAATTGCCAATTCAAAATAGTCTGGATAACTAGCATTTTCCAAGCATAATGGTTTCTACTTATTGAAAAGTAGGTTTAACAAATAAAATTCAGTGTTATTATTACTTTTAGTTAATTGTTTCTGGTAACAAAGCAGTGCCTTGGTATATACAAATGTTTGGTAAGTTTAACAATTTAATAGAACATCAGATACTTGTTGCCTAGATGAGGATTGAATGTCAATTCCTCTGAGAGTCAGATATTAAGAATTCAATGGTATGCATTATAGTTTTCAAAAAGGTGAATGATTTCAGATTTGTTACATGAAAAACTGTATTTTATGAGCATCTGTTTCGTTTCTTAACACGTGATTCCTTCTCATTTTATTACATATTTGTCATTATCAATTTAATTTAAAATCAAATTTTCAGTATATTTCATGCTAAAAAATGTTATGGTGAATGGAGACACTAGTATGAAACTGTCTACATTAGAGTTTCTCAACAGTTGGGTACGCAAACTAGGTGCTGCCAGTCTATCATAGGGGTTCACGACAAAATTTATGTAATGTCCGACTGGCTATCTCAGGCGTATAATACGCACGTGGTGAATATCTCATTGTTGCCAGTAGTCGAGCTAAAATCAAAAGTCACAGTTTTTTGTTAAGGGGGTTTGCCTCTGTCTGCGATATTTCATAGGGGTATGTGGGGCTAAAAGTTGGTCTAGCTCATTTCCTGCTCATAATAAACCATTTTGTTTCCACTGTAATGGTTGTCATTCAAATTTCTGGTGCTCTTTGTTTTGTGATGACAGATTGCTTGAAGATGCAGGCACTGGTGAGATGAATCCATTCCTTTGTAGTTTATGTCTTGTCTTACCTTTATATTTGAATCAGACTAATCTGCTCTTATATCAATAATTTAATAAATGAAGTCACCCATGCTTAGTGCTTATTCTGTTTATCACAGAGTGGCATGATGCCTCAGGTGTTGATGTGTTAAAGTCGCATCTGTTGAGTAACGCTGGCTCTATAGGCTTCATGAAATAAGATTGAACTTCAGAATTTCAGTAATATTCTGTTCAAATCAGTTTGTCTGATAGTATGTGTGTCATGACTATATATACACAGTCATCCACACCAACCATTCAACTCACCAAACCACACACATTAAGACATACACTGAATACATTTAATCTCTAACTTGCATGGAAAGACATCTACCAGCTTATATCTATATACAAATAAGCACTTAATAATTTATATTTACCTGCACAAATAAACTGTCACACTCCACAAGATCACTCACATGTATAATAGGAACTTCATGTCCTACATAAAATAGACCACTTCAATATATTCCCATTACAAACAATATACAATGCATTTAGATTTTTCTTCACAATTGATTTTTTTTTATCCCGACTTATACATACTATTAAAAGCGCAATTTTCAATTCAGATTCTATTAAAAATAATTTGTGTATTGAATTCAATTTATTATATAATTTAATATAAGGAGTATTCTATTCCTCTGCTTTGGAATTACTTATTATAATTATTCTGTGAACAAAACTAACAGATAAATTATACTAGTGTTAATGCATTCACTGTCAACCTGTGGTGAAGAAAGTGACAATAGAAATTATAATATATAAATATGGTTATGAAAGTTTCTTAGCATTCTTGTATTTCTAAATTATCTATTTTGTTATTTTTTGCTTCGGGATTTATACCTTTTCAATGTTGAGGTCATCAGATGCAGGAAAGGACTAGGCATAAGAATGGAATAAGGCGATGGCACTTCTGAAGGAAGTGCACTGCTATTTGCCTGGAGTGATTAAGGAAAAACATGGAAAACTAATCTCTAAATGGCAGCACAAGGAGTTCAACCTGTGGCCCTCCTGAATGATAGGGCAGTGCGTTACCAGTCACCAGATGCCCTCAGTTTTTCCTTATTACGTGGATTGAAATAGTAATTTTTTTTGGATTGACACTAGTATTTCTATTCATGGCATCGATTGGTATTTCTGTTGTCTAATAATTGGACTTGAAAATTTAAATGTTTATGCAATGGAGAACTTGAGTATCTGAATACTGGATTTCTGCAGATAGGTTTAGATTAATTCTTAACATTGAGATTCTGATATAGTTTTCTTTAAGTGGGACCAATCTCAATCTAACACAACTATATCTCTCACTAAGATTAATAAATACTATATGGCTGGTGGTCTCAGTTTTTGTTCCAAAATTCACTACCGGCAACAACAAAATTTGTTTAACCCTACCAGTTCCAGGGTTATCCAAGTATCTGTGTGCTGTTTCTAGTCCTGTACCTCATCATACTGGATCACAAATCAAGCCTTGTGCATATCCTCTGGTCAGAAGCTTAGTGATGGCCATTTTCTGGCATCTCAAGGTGCAAACAGAAATACCATGAAATTTGCTGAGCTCGCAACATTTCCAAAAAAGTGATCACTGCCTAATACTGCATAATACAACTGAGATTGAAATGGCTATAAGTGTATCATAAGAATTAACCCTTTGACTGCTGTAGACGCGTTAACGCGCGTGGCTACTACTGCGCCCAGGTGCTCCAGACGTGTATACACGCGCCGCCTTGCCGCTCTGTCTGTGCTCCAGACGTGTATACACGCTCCGCCTCGCCGCCCTGTCTGTGCTCCAGACGTGTATACACGCTAGCCTCTTAGCGGCCTGGCTATGAAGCCATGTTTCCACCCAGGGTGGTTAGTTGTTTTCCTCATTCGGCCCTTGAGCATTGGCAGCTGCGATCTAATTTGTGTTGCTCTTTTCCTTTTAGTTTTCGCTGAGAAAATGGCATACAGTCATTATTTTTTTTAACTGCTTAACGTCTCTTAACAGCGAGGTTTTAAGAGATGTTAAAGAATGGGGGGCAAGGAATGGGAAGGAATTCGGCTATGGCCTTTTGAAGGAAGCATCCCGGCATTCACCTGGAGTGATTTGGGGAAACCATGGAAAACCCAAATCTAGGATGCCTAGACGGGGATTTGAACCATCGTCCTCCTGAATACGCCGTCGTGTTTGTACCGCGGAAGAAATCATGGAGATTCTTACTAGAAGCGACAGTGAATATAATCACTTTAATATGGATGACAGTGATAACCCTTCGACAGGATCTCGATGTAATTTTCCTAAGCTGTGTACATCAGCTAGTGGAAAATGACCATTTTTCAGAGTTTGAAGCTACAGATTGTTCGAGCGAAATGTGTGGAAAAAGAGAATGCTTTAGTGACGTGTTTGACAGCATGTGCTTGTCGATTAAGCTGCAGGACACAAGTGTGGATTACGTTAACATTCCAGCAGTTTGTCATTTTTCCTGATATTTCTAACGGAATATCATATGATATCTATTGCTGATGAGACCAACAGATACGCGAGAATCAATTCACACTATATTTTCACTATGAAGTGGTTTAAAAAGTTCTTTTTCCACATTCTCGAACACTGCATTTTAAATGCTCACGCTCTTCACCGAGTAGTAACCGGACGAAAAATGCCAGTTGCAGAGTTTCGTCTGTTGCATCCATAAATTTAAATTTCGTGAGGTATTTTTCAGGATTTCCTGACCCCCCCCCCCCCCCCCCGTCTTGTAAGATCAGGTCCGTGAGACGCCACCCCCCCCCCTTGAAATCGCCCTCGCAACTTTTTGAGACCTTTTTTCCAAATTTCATTCATATTGCAAATTCGAAGAAGAGCACGCCAATGCGTAAATGCGCTGTATGTTCGATACAGAAAGTGCGTCGAGAAACCAATGCAGAACATGTAATGTATCACTGTGTGTTGTACCATTTTTCAAGGCTTATCACACAAAAAGAATTACTAACCATGGTTAACTGCAGAGTAATAATTATATTACATTTATACGCCTCTAAAACTAAAGGAAATAATTTTTTAAAAAATATATATTAACCAGGTCAAAAAGAAGACTGGAAAATTTGTGCAGAATTTGTGAAAGGTATTCGGAAAGGTTCTCTCCAGATAAAATTACTACGCTCACAAACTAAAAACATTTCAGTTGCTGTAATATCTATATAGTATATGAAGTACCGGCATGTTTGATTACTTAGACATTCACTTTTAGAGGAGCTTTAAACTGAAAAACTATAGATGTTATATTAACTGTATTTATTTTGTATCTGTGGTTTCAAATCGCAAAGCGACAGCAGAAGAACTCCACACACAACGCTCCAGATGTATTCAGCACACAGCGGTCCGGTCTAATGCGGCATTCCAGCGCAGGTAAACAGCTTAGGCGTAAACAAAGCCGCACTCAGCGAGGGCTCGGCCGGCCGAACCGTAGCAGTTAAAGGGTTAAGAAAAAAATGTAATACTGATTAATGTAAATACCTCAGAATTTATTTTTGCTTTAATATGTCATGACAAAGTGTACGATGTTTTGATATACTTGTCTATTATTTTTAATCAATTGTTTTGCAGTAAGCAAACTAAATTTCTTTTCTCTGTTTGTTTCAGATCCTTGTTTGAAGCAAGATCAGTATTGGAACTTCCTGCGTATTCTGTGCACAGACATTTGTGTCTTGGTGCTCTCTAACAAAACATGTCTTCTGCCATGTCTCAGCTGTTTCTTCCCCTTTGTACGTTTGTACGCAGTGCTCAGAGGTGTTTGAAGATGAGATGAAACTACAGATTAATAAATACACTAGCAGCACATCACAAAGCAGGTAAGGTTAGGACTTCTTATATTATATTTGTGGTCGCTAAAGTTCTTACAATAGTGTCACAGAGCTGATTAGTAGATTGTCTGGAAGATTCTGGTAGGTAGACATTGCACGATTTGTTTGAACTTATTAGTAAACATGGGCACACCCACTTACAAGTGCAGGAAATACTTCGTCCACCAACCTATTTGATTCACAGTGACAGGAGAGGTAAGATTCGAGAGATAAGGTGCGGTGCTGGTGCTTAAATTAATTACTTTTTCTCTCGTATCATTTGGCATTGGAATGCACAACAGAGAGATTACTTTTGGTGCTGTGTACCCTCTGCCACCAACTGTTTTGTGAATTGCAGAGTATATATGTAGACATAGATCTCCATTCAGGGAGGTGCAGTTAGTTTTGGTTTTCTGTGGTTACTTGACATCACTCCATGCAAATGTCAGGATGGTTCCTCTAAAACAATCATGGTCTAAATCCTTCCCACTCTTGACCCTCTGGTTTCCCGTTTCTATTAACCCTAGGATGCATATACAGGGCCTCCGAGGCCCTTGTATGTCTTCATTTTTTTTAAAAATCTGTAATTTTTTGTTTGATTTCAAACTGCTTTCTAGTACTCTTTCACTAACACTGTGACATTCCTCCTACCAAGTCTGAACGAGATAACTTTTTAAGTTTTCTGTATAATTCTATACGTTTACCCATACACCGTTAATGCATAAGCAGGGCTTCAGAAGCCCTCACATATTTATAAATGTTCTTTAGCCTATATTGTCTTCAACATTTGTTTGGGAGCAGTTATTAATTCAACAATAACTGTAGTAGTATTTCCAGCAACTGGAGTGCCAACAGCAGCAGTAGCTGGAGTAGTAACTAAAAAATAATACACACTGCTTTCACATATTGGCGATGTCGGTGTATCATTGATCTTTTTGCTATCAAATATTTTATTATTGCATAGTATTGTTATCCTGTGCTGCTCTTGTCAGCCTCATTGTTACTGTAGTTTGTTTGTTGCTGCAAGGCCCATATTGTTACGAGTATGACTCGTTTAGTGCTGCACAAGCTGCTGTTCGAGGGACACGTCTTTTGTTATGGCTTCGACACGCAAAGCAAGAGAGTCAGTACGTGCAAATGCAGCTAATTTTGAAAGTGTTGTGGCTCAGTGGTTTGAAGAAGATGATTCTTGCGAGGAAGGAAATATTTTTGAAGATGCAAGTAGTGAAGAATCAGCCAATGAACCTGCAGATGTGAATATTGAGGCAGATGACAGTCCTTCCGATAATATTACTTCATCAGAGTCTGAAAATGAAGAACCACCACAAAAAGGTGTAGAAGACCACACATACATTAGTCGGAATGGAACGATTTGGAAATTAGAACCTCCTGCAACTTTTCGTACACCTGTCCATAATATCGTAAAGAAGGCACCTGGTCCAGCCTGTGGTTTGAAAACCTGTAAACCTAAGGATGCCTGGGACTATTTCATCTCCAAGGAAATACTAGAGGAAATCATCAACTGCACAAATATTGAAGGCAGAAGAGTGGCTGCTTTGCGTGGTAAAAACGTGGAAAAACGTTTCGCTTGCTGAAATGGAGGGTTTTCTTGGTCTTTTACTGCTTTCTGGTGTTGAGAAGAGTTGGGATGTCCCTATTAGAGAATTATTCTTGGATGAAAAGGCAAATCCTACATATAAGGCCACCATGTCAGTAAATAGATTTGAGGATATAAGGAGAATGATTAGATTTGATGACAGGCGTACCCATGAAGCTCGATCTGCAGATGACAAACTTGCAGCTGTTCGTTATATATGGGAACTATTTCTTGACAAGTGTAGAAATAGAATGATTCCCAATGATTCGCTCACAGTTGACGAACAGCTAGTCCCATTCCGTGGAAGATGCAGCTTCACCCAGTATATGCCCTCTAAACCAGCCAAGTATGGCATAAAAATATTTTGGTTATGTGATGCTACATCTGCATATGCTTTAGACGGAATTGTTTACACGGGAAGGAAGCCGCATGAACCTATTCAGAAAAATCTTGGATTGAATGTGGTGAAAGATCTTGCTAAAAGCATTGAAGGATCATCAAAAAATATTACTGTTGACAACTTCTTTACTAGTGTCCAGCTGGCAGAAGAGATGCTTCAGAAGCAAAATACAGTGGTGGGAACAATCAAACAAAATAAACCAGAAATTCCTAATGAGATGAAACCATCAGCCCTCAAGAGTGATTCATTCCTCTTTGTTTGCATTTAGAGGTGACATTACAATGGTGAGTTATGTTCCCAAAAAGAAAAAGACTGTAGTTCTCATTAGCACAATGCATCATGACAGAAACATTGATGAAACTCATGCAAAAAAGAAACCAGATATAATAAAGTTCTATAACTCTACGAAAGGTGGAGTAGATCAAATGGACCAGAAAATTCGTTATTACACTTGCAAGAGACAAACAAGAAGATAGCCATTTGCATTATGGATGAATATGATGGACGTTGCAGCAATGAACAGTGAAATTTTATTTTCCGCCCAACATCTGACATACCATAGTGGAAGAAGTGATAAAAGGCGTTTGTTCCTAAGAGATTTAGCAGAGGAAATGGTAAGACCACTAATGGAACTTCGTATTCAGATCCCTAATCTTCCAAAGAAAATCGTTGATGCCATGCAAAGATGTGGTGTTCAGAAAGATGTCATATTGCCGAACCAACTACCTGTTTCAGGAAAAAGAAGAAGATGCAATTATTGTCCATATAATAAACACAGGAAAAGTGCTATGACATGCATTAAATGTAAAACCAACATTTGTAAGGAACATAGTGGCGTTCTTTGTGCTTCTTGTTTGTCACATGTTGAAAACTAAGAAAAATGCAATTTTATGTGAACAATGAATAATAACTTTTTGTAAAAATATTGCCCATATACATAATATTGTGAATAATGAGTATGTTTTAATTGAAGAAATTGGTTGTAATAAATGATATAAAATGTAAACTGCAACTTATAAGTGAATTAATTAGTAAAATGTTAATCAGGCCCACCAGATCCAGTTACTGTATCTTAGGAATCTTTCAATATGACAGTAAATTTGACAGAAATAAATTTAACTCCAAAAATGATTATATGAAAAGACGAAAATTTAAAATTAGGCAGGGCCTTGGAGGCCCTGCATATGCATTCATGTGTGTTTTCGGCACCATGCATCCTAGGGTTAAAGACAATGAGGCTAAAACCCTTTAAAAATGAGAAATTTCCCCTTGAAGCGAAAGTCCTTTTTGCTATTAATGGCTTCTTGAAATCTGACGAAAAATTGCCTGTTGCTGAAGACTATACTTAATAACACATGTACAATTTCCAAAGTTTTGCTTAAGTAAATTTATTTAAATGGGCAAAAATAACTCACTTTGTGTGTCTCCTCAAAATATTCAGTCTTAAAACTCTTTGCTTAGGTTACCTCATGGCTAACAAAATTTGACAGAAACTTATAGAAAGTTCATCATCAGTTTGTTCCTTCACATTCAACTTTTTAGAAATGGGATATTAAATTGAAAATAATCCTTTTGAAGGCCTAGTAGAAACTTGGGTTGGGCAACAAAATAAAAATATATAAAAAATATGAAACTAAAAAGTATTAGACTACCAATAGTTAAAGCTGTTTGAAAAAGCAGGTATACAAATCTCTGAAAAATTGGGATAAAACCGGATATTAAATGCTGAGCAAGTACAGTTTTGAATATGAAGTTATTCTTTTCTTAGTAATATGTAGACCATTTACAATGGCCCCATCAGTTTTGTAGATCAGTTTGTTACTAGAGATGAAGGTCCACCATTGCACAACAGAAACAAAGGACTCAACCTTGAAAGAGCTGAAGGAATTAATTTTTGAGGCCATAACATATAATCTGTCAGAGTGCTCTAAACAATAATTGATTAACGTATAAAAATTCACATCAAAGATTACACCACATTCAGGAGGTCATATTGAACATTCAAAGCTGCTTGGAGATTAGAAACCAATTGATCTGCACCATAAAAAGGTAAAATCGATTGCATCTATCAGAAAGGTTGTGACCGTTACATTTTTAACTGCAACGAAATAGTTCTTTGTATTGATAGTCATGAAAATCAGAAAACTACAATAGGAACAAAGTAAAACCTTTTGGTCCATGTGAATAAAGAAATGGAAAGAAGGGCAAGAAAAAAATTGTCTGAGTAGGACATTCTGCCATGAAAGTACTTTTTCAATGGTGAAACTGAGTGAAGCGTAGTACAGATTGGAACATGCATTGCATTTGCTAGAGTTTTTCAGCCCTGATATCCCATGCAGTTCCAAGGCAAAATATATTTATAAACAGAACATATTTCGAATTAAATGATCTGATTGCAGATATATGTGGATATGTTTTAGATTGCATATTAGGAACTGAATCCATTTATTGGAAGAATATTGGACATAGTACATTAAGCTATAAGCTACTGTATATAAAGAAAATGCTTTTTAACAGGAATCTCTTTCCCTGTAAGTTATAGAACTTTCACATTGTCCTCAAATGAATTGTTTATTTCGATTTCATGTGCATAATTTTTAGAAAGAAATTAGAATTGGTTTTGACATTTTCTTATGTGAATTTATTTCGCCAAATGTAAAAGTATTATATTCTTCTGTCGCTGTATCCATAGACGAGGTTGCCTACTGTCCTGGAATAATTCTCTGTGTTGTCTGTCACTCTTGCTGAGGGAGGTTCTCCAACTAGCAAACTACTCCACTGATTCTAAACTGATTACCACATTGTTTTCTAAAGATTAATGCCAAGTTCATATGTCTTGTTGACTTCTTTTTGAAGAAACTATCTTGTGTACTATACACGAAGATCATAGTGTCAAGTGCACACTATATACTGGTTAACTGTGAAACTATTTATCCGGCTCTGTATTCTGGAAAATGGCTTTATAATGCAAGTTGTGGTATATCTCTGCCTAACACCTTTAGTATGTTTGTTCATGCAAGTGGCTTGGTTTCCAAATACAATCTCTCCTAGCAGATTCTGGTGCAGATGATTTATAATGCTGATGTCTTTAGTCTCCAGATCTACACATTTTCCCCAGTAAAGGTGGATATATTAATTGCTATTACAGATTTCCATTGAATGTTGAATAAACTATGTGAAACATTTGTTTGGGGATCAGATCATATCTGTAAACTGGAAACCAGAAAAGCATTCTAATTTTTCATTTTATTGTTAATTTAGCTTGTAAATGTGTCTGTCAAACTTGTGTTATATACTCGTAATGAAAATCTATATACTTATTCCTTTCTTTCATTATTTTTTTATAAAAAATGATTGTTAACTATTTTGTAATAGTAATGTTAGTAGAAAGTGACTCTTTGTTCATATTTTACTGTGGTATTTATTATTTATTTAATAATAAAGGAACTATTGATATATAATCAGAAATATTACTCCATAGGAAAGGTCACTGGTCTATTCAGCTATTAAAGTCTTTTAATTAATTCATTTTATTCTTCTCTAAGAAATAAAATATAAAACTTTTGCTTATATAAATTTTGTTATTGTTTGTTAGAAACACAGTTTACCTTATCAATGTCTTAGTTCAGTAATTTTATAATTCACTATATGATGATAATAGTGCTTACTTTAGAACACACAAGTATTTTTGAAGCAGTATTTCCTATAATGGATTTGGTTTTTACTAAAAATTTAGTCAACACATTTCTTCAGTTTACAATTTTAAAGAAATTTTGTACTAGTAGCAGCACAGTTCATTACACATTGTATTATCATATATAAAAATAATAAAATGTTGATGTCATAAGGATTCAGCCTATAAGTGATAAATCTGATATATCTATAAGTTGTCAATTAAAATAGTTTGCCAGTGTAATAAGTCCACCACAATCCAAGAGAATAATTTGATGTTTGTAGGGACTGCATGAAATGTAGTTACAATGACGAGCAGCAACATTATGACAGTGAATTTCAAACAAGAAGTCTAGAGGAGCAGCTAACTACTGCCTTCAGATGTACTAACAGCATTCGTTTTGGCCAACGCCCTAATTCAGGCGAAGATTGTGGAAAATCAAGTAACTGAGTATTGTGATATTTGTGGTAAATCATTTAAAGAGTCTGGAAAACTTAAAAAACATCAGCGGATTCATTCTGTAAAAATTTCGTTTTCTTGTGATATTTGTGGTAAATCGTTTATTGATAAAGGAAAGCTTAACTGACATAACCGGATTCACTCTGGAGAACGTCCGTTTTCTTGTAATATTTGTGGTAAATCGTTCATAGAGTCTGGAAACCTTAAAAGACATCAGGGGATTCATTCAGGAGACCGTCTGTTTCCTTGTAACATTTGTGGTAAATCGTTTACACGGTCAGGAGACCTTAAAAGACATCATCGGATTCATACTGGAGTACGTCCGTTTTCTTGTCATATTTGTGTTAAATCGTTTATAGAGTCTGGGGCTCTTAAAAAACATCAGAGGATTCATTCTGGCGAACGTCCGTTTTCTTGTGATATTTGTAGTAAATCGTTTAAACGGTCTGGGAATCTTAAAAAACATCACCAGATTCATTCTGCAGAACGTCCGTTTTCTTGTGATATTTGTGGTAAGTCATTTACAAGGCCTGAAACACTTAAAAGACATCACGGGATTCATTCTGGCGAAGGTCCGTTCTTGTGATATTTGTGGTAAATCGTTTAAGGGGTCTGGGGACCTTAAAAAACACCAGCGGATTCGTTCTGCAGAACGTCCGTTTTCTTGTGGTATTTGTGTTAAGTCATTTACAAGACCGGAAACACTTAAAAGACATAGCCGGATTCATTCTGGAGAACGTACATTTTCTTGTAATATTTGTGGTAAATCGTTTAAAGAGTTTTGGGACCTCAAAAATCATAAGCGGATTCATCGTAGAGAACGTCTATTTTCTTGTGATATTTGTGGTAATTCGTTTACACACTCTGTAACACATAAAAGGCATCAGCGAGTTCATACTGGAGAACGTCCGTATTCTTGTTACACGTGTGGTAAATAGTTTACTCAGGCCGGATACCTTAAAATACACCAGCGGATTCATTCTGGTGAGTGTCCGTTTTCTTGTGGTATTTGTGGTAAATCGTTTAGAGAGTCTGGAGACCTTAAAAAACATTAGTGGATTCATTCTGCAGAACGTCTGTTTTCTTGAGATATATATGGTAATTCATTTACAAGACCTGGAATACTTAAAAGACATCAGTGGATTCATTCAGGAGACCATCTGTTTCCTTGAAACATTTGTGGTAAATCGTTTACACAGTCAGGAAACCTTAAAAAACATCAGCGGATTCATTCTGGAGAACGTCCGTTTTCTTTTCATATTTGTGGTAAATCGTTTATGAAGTCTGGCGATCTTAAAAAATATCTTTGGATTCATTCTGGAGAACATCCATTCTTGTAATTTTTGTTTAGAGATTCTGGAAATCTTAAAAGACATCATCCATTTAATTCTCTAAAGTGTCTGTTTATATGTGATACTTGTGACAAGTCCTTTACAGAGTCTGGATCCCTTAAAATAAATATACGGATTCATTTTTAAAATTTTTCGATTTCCTTGTGTCATTTTTTTAAACGTAGTACTGGAAGTTATAGATGTGGACTAAGGATCGCAGAGGGTAATGGTTCTTTCATTTAAATGCTCATTTTCTTGTGATTTTTGTGCAAAAAATTTTAAGATAACTAGTGGTCTTAGATTTTATCAGCTGATTCATTAAGTTAAATGTGCATATTCTTTTGATATTTAGTAAAAAAACTATCATTGTTTTTGTATCTTTGAAAGTTAATAGTATATTTTTTGTGTTGCTTATACAATACATGTTTAGATAGCCTATGTATTCTTAAATTGTGAATTAACTCAGTTATTCTAAATGTTAATTTTACTTCTAAAGTTAATGGAAAATGTTTTATAGTCTCTGACTAGAAATGTATCATTTGTTCCAACAGAACTTAATCTTTATATAACATAGAATTTTTTGTTTTTTAATTCAAAATCCTTCAAAATAGACATAAAGTATATCTGTCATTGTGGAGAATCCTTTTTATAATTTAGGAATCATTTAATATTGTGATTGCCTTTATATATTTAGTTGCTGTTTCCAAAATCTTTTATGTAGTTCAATCAGTAATGCACATTTTGTAGAATAGCAGACCAGTATTTGTTACTAATGTCAATTAGGTTTCGGAGTTTGTTGTATTATTTGTATGCTTTTTCAGTTTTATGGAATCATAAAACTTAAGAGTAAATTCATTTTGTTTTTAACTTTCAATTATCAAATTTTTTTATAGCTATGTATAATAATGTGCTATTATTGAATTTGTAGTTGTTGATATGCGAGTATATTGACAGAATTATGAATTAATATTATTTAATTTAATTTGGTTTTTAGTTTTTTTTAGAAATACTAATTATGAAATAATATGTTTCAAATAGTTATTTAACTTGCTACTATTAGTGAAAAACTTATTTTATAACAGTTTTGAAAGTGAGAAATTTCTGATTAGTTATTTGCACATCATGATTGTATATTTTGTACAAGCTGTGTATACAGTGATTTAAGTTTCCAAATTTAATCAAGTAACTATTTTGTTAATGATCTGTCAGTAACTCCATATCAGTCATAATTCTAATACGATAGTAAAATGATATCTAGTATATCTATGTTATTGGCAGAATAAATGGTGTTGGTATCTACCTCTTTTTGTATTTATTTTTGCTATAGAATAATAAAGTAAACAATAGTTTTTATAATTTTGTGCAAATTTAGTTTAGTGTTATTTCAAAAATATATTTCAAATTGAAATCATCATAATGTTTATCATATTGTGATGGACATTTTGGAGGTAAGGGTTTGATTAAGAGCAATTAGTATTTTATGGAATAGTTGCTCTATTTTTTAATGTAACTTGCAACGGGTCTGATCGTTAAAGACAGATGAAACTCAGCACAACTTATTGTTCAATAAAAATGCTTACGGCAAAGTCACCTTTTGGCTCGTTCAACCTGGTCAGCTATGACTGAAATTCATGTTTACTTTGGAACATAAGTATCATTACTCCCTCTCATTCTTCGTGTAGACTTGAACCAGCCAATATGGGTTAGCTAATCGATCGCGCCAACTCTCGTAGCCTAGCCTAGTGCTAATGCTGTCTGATCAGGCTGCCATGTCTTCCCTCATAGTCATTCAATCCATCAGTCAATATTGGAAGCAGTAATTTAGCTTCAAGATGCTAGCATTCGGTGTGGTCCTTGCAGAACACAATATCGAATGTAAATGCACAATTTTCAATGGCCATTAAATGGACTCGTTACCAGTTAGGCGTCTTCTCATCTGATAGGATAGTTTAAACCAGTCCAAGCCATCTCTATCCTCAGTTCTCCGACCGTAAGATGGAGTGGTGTCAGATTTCCTGATAAATCACCATTATTGGTATCGGACAAGATGAAGAACTCTACGGAAGAGCAGAAGACTTAGCAGAGGCGTAAAAACATGGAGGTTAGTCAGTCCACTTAAGGTCCACCACTCACAACATCCACAAATAGGCCAACAACCACTCAGACCCCTGATGATATGGTATTTGATTGCTGTAAGCTTATAAGGACAGTGTTAATTGTTTGAATGTATTATACTAATTGATGAGAAGAGTGTTCTTTGATGCAAGGTTTTGACTGATTTAAAATAAATATTTTCTATAACTTGTGAGTGAAAATGATTCTGAAGCAGCTAGTTAGTCAACACAACATTTTAATAACCTTATCTCAAACAATATCTTGTTGTTTATGTGATATGTTGAGAGGTATGACGATATTTTTCATTGATACAGAAAGCAAATACTGATCTGATAATACTAAACTCTATTAAATTATTATTCACTTGTTTGAAGTAAAGCATTGCAGTGGTTGTTCACAGGATGTTGTTGTTGATGAAGAAGCCGCTTCTAAGCTAGGTGCTACTTCAGGCTTTCCTCAAGGAGGTGTAATAGGACCACTTCTTTCCATAATTTTCATAAACGATCTTGGTGACTCTTAATTGTAGGATATGACTGGTGGAGATGTACTTATGTATTAGGAAGTAAGGTGCTCTTATGATTGCTTAGAACTTCAGCACTGATCTGGATGTTATTTCGGAATGGTGCCATAAATGGCAGCTTACACTTAACTTCAAAAAGTGGAGGGCAATGAAAATAAGTAATAAATAGACTCTGCATGTTTATGAGTACAAAATTAGAAATTCAATTATTGACAGAATTAATTACCTTAACTATCTGGGCATTAAAGTACAAAGCAACATGAAATGGGACTTAATCATAACTTCCATTGTAGGCAAAGGTGTTTCTAGATTACAATTCATAGGTCATATTTTGAGAAATAAAATAAAAAAATATTATACGGTTGTTCCTTCTTGAGGAGTTGTTAATAATGTATATACATACAATTTTTTTTCTCATTCGGAGACCTAAGTAAACAAAGACGTAAAGTAGGGAACGTATACAAATGTAAAATTAGGTTATAAACTGTTCAAACGGAAAAGATATTGTTTAATAACTGATTCTTTTGCTTATGACTAATTTATTGTGATGTAATTTCACTGTTTGCCATAGCATTATGTTTTCATTTGTACAACCTATTACACCAACCGGTAAAAATACCATCAGTAATAGAACGGTCTTGTAGCTCAGAAGATAATGTGTCTAACGATAGTTCGAATCCCAGTATTAACTGGTATTCTCAAAGGCCCTTAACTCGACCTTCACCTCTGCTTACAACTTGCTGTGTAATATGAATATTGCTATAACACTTCTGTGGTTTAGATTCTGCGTTAAGCTGTAGGTTCTGTACACCTGGTACGATCAACTGGTTACCTTGGACAGTCACGAAAAGGGGCGCATTGCGCGGCGAATCGAAAACACTGTTATGTGGCAGCTGAACAATCCTTCAGAATCTTCCATTATTGGATTGGCCGTCAGTAGTCAAATGTATATATATGCTCTAAGGCAATTAAACTAAGGAAGGATAGGAAAATATGACCTTACGCTTCCCACAGATAAAGGCGGCTGGGAACGACGAACACAAAAAAACACACACAAGAAAAGCGCAATACTTTGACTTACAGCCTTATTCGTGCAGAAGTGAGACACCAGCAGAGTCAGATGTGTACACAGCGACAGCCGTCTGGAGAATGGCTTTACCAGCGCGGATGATATATTGGAGAGGGGGGAAAGGGAATCTCAATTATTGGAACAATAGTCGATACTGTTGACTGTATATTATCATTGAAAGTGGTAGACCAACGTTATAACTGAGTAAGGATACATATATTGATCAAATTTTGAAAAAGTGAAATATAAAACATAAGAAATATCAGATTATAAGAAATATAAATAGAAGCAATAATAAATGCTGGGTTTGCTACGAAGAATTACTACAAATTGAGGCCTGCAGGATTTCTGGTGTCCAGGATATTCTGATAGGCTGGTTCCCATCTACGTAGTTCAGAGGAGATTGTGTTATCAGTGAAAACTCTGTTCACCCTAACTCAAAACAGGAAGTCAAAGATACTACAGAAGTTGGTAGCAGGACTTTTATAAATGGAACTAGAGCGACAAAAGATTGATCTCAAATATAACAAAGAAATTTAATATTACTAAAGGTGCAACATGAAAATAGAATTTTGTTGTTAATGCACCAAGTAAATTTGGCAGGAGGACATTGTTAAAATCGAGTTAGATGTTACTGAAAATATGAAAATGGTGGAAGAATTAAGCAGCTGGTTTGAACATGAAGTATAAAAATCAAATCAGGAACATTCCATAGTAATGGGAAGAAATCCATGGGAAATTACTAATGAGCTTGGTGTGTAAGAAATGCGTAAAGGGATTGTTACGGGTAATCTTAACACCAGTGTGTAGAAGGTAGGTCGATACGGCACAGCACTACTAAGAAATAATATTAAAACCTCACCTTGAGAACTGAGCTAAAGTACTATCAGTTCATGTAAGGAAGAGAAAAAATTACTTTAAGAAATATGGAGCAATTAGGTTATCTCTGCTACAGGAAGATTGCAGGAGTGCTTGATACCTAAGTTCATCGCCAATGTTTGTAACGAAAGGAGTTTTTTTTTATAAGGTATGAATTCTTGACAGTCTTTTTCAGTGGTTTGGCGACAGCTATTTCCGATAAAATGTACTGCTTTTCAAAATATACTCTCGCTTATAGTTTACCGTTCAAGGATACTGAAATACACACACTATCTTCGATACACTCAATACATCAATTCACAGTATTTCTCACCAAGAACTAATTAAACAGCAAATTGTTAAAAATAAAATACCCAAGGGGAAAAAAGGAAAAATTTTATGTGTGAGAGAATTGTATTTCCTCAGTTGCATGGTTTCTGCTGAGTGACGTGTGATCTAATATGTCTATTCCTGATATCCCAGACATCGTCTACTGGAGACAAATATGTGGACCGTGTGGTTCAAATTGTGCTCGTAACCCCTTGTAAGGCTTGTGTTGCAATAATCGCAATATGATGACGGGCATCACTCTTTTGGAAGATGCGATTTAGATGATGGACTGGAGTAGTACCCCGTCAACATAGTGGTGGGCTGTCATTGTGGTTCCAACAACATCCAACTCACTCTGGCTGTATAAACTAATTACCATTATACCTGTGTCTGGACCTGGGTGACGTTCCGAAATCACAGCAACGTGAGCCGTTTCTCCCCTATGCGTTTATACGTGTTCTCGATTATTGCTTTGCCATAGACAAGACTCGTCTCTAAACAAAAATGTACGCCATTCACGTGTGCATTTGAATTTTTCAATACACCTGGTTAGACGATGCTGGCAATAAAATAAGGTTAGTGGAACACATTGCATACGACACAGAAAGTGTAACGCAGATTCAAGCAGTCTGTTTACAATCGTCCAGGGGGTGACTCTCCATGTAAACACTGCTTGGATCTGGCCTGCAGTCACCTGTCTGCCAGCAACAGCCACCCATACGATTTGGCGGTCTTCACGTGCTGTTGTCCATCTGTGTGGACCTGTGCCTGTTGTAAGAGTATTAAGGCCGCCACACACGGACTAGCCATCTGGCACAAGGCTATCTGGCGTCAGTCCATTCAGATTCAGTCCAGTCTAGGGGGGTCCCTCACTACCGAGCCACGCCAGGTCAGTCTGCTGTAAGTCGCCGCCTAGGGTACAAATGTGAGATTATGAACTAACTGAATATATACGTCTATTTACATTAATGTATTTATTGTAAATTGCACCTATGAACGACGAGGAGTTCATGAATTTACCTGCTGCTGCAGTTTGCATTTATATTAAATAATGAAAACCAAAAACCAAATGGCAGAAACGATGGCTTTCTGAAAGAAGACAATTGACGAATTCAAATTTGGTGCAACAACTGTCGTTCGAGCCTGCTGACCGGAGAAATTAATTAGGGATGCATGAGATGACATACAATACGTTGCTCAAAATGGTCACTCCATCGATTAAGAGAAGAGACACGGACAGGAGACAAGCCATCACACCTCACGAGAGACTGACTGCTACGCTGTGGTACTCGGCAGTGGATGCAGGGCCGCCGTAAGCGGGCGTGCAAGGCTTGCACCGCACGCGGACGGCACATCGAGGGGGGCGGCAAAACGAGTGACCGACAGTCGCCGCGACGAAATTTACAGTGTACTATGTAGCGGGCGACATTTTTTTTTAGCTCAACACCTGCTTCGGGTGGCCGTCGACACTCGGGATGGCAACAATGGGGGCGCATAATTGTGTTGGAAGGGGTGGCAATCTCACAGTTTTTTGACCCGGTTCGGAAATTTCCTAGATCCACCACTGACTGACTGTGGTTAGACAGGGGCGGCATAATCGGTATTGCACGCGGGCGCTCAAACAGCTAGCGGCGGGCCTGAGTGGATGTAACTACGAGGAACTGAAATTCGCTACAGCTATCTCACCACAGGCTTTAAGGGGGACAATAATTTACACCTGTCATGCGATTTTGTGTTGTCTCAAGAATTTCATGAAGTTATGTCAAATATCAAATTCATTTTTGTAATAACTTACGAACAAAACTTTATTTCATAGTTAGCAGTAAAAAGTAATATAATATGTAAAATAGGTTTTATCACGAGCTTTGATATTCTCTGTTAAATATTGCTCATGGTATCTGTTGATTTGAGATCTACAGAGGTAATCGTTATTAGCATAAACAAACAGAGCGTCGCTCTCAATAAATCTAAGCATTTGAATACAAATTAAAAAAAAATAAGAATGTACAATCATATTGTACATGTAAGTTAAAATTGTGCAGGTGAAGTAACTAATTTATTTATGTCATTATTTGCTTGCAGTTGTCTAATACCGTCTAAGAATGGAGGGCAATCGCTCACCATTTTTAATATAGATGGGATTTTCCACACAGTCTTGGCGCCTGGGACAGGAAACATATTCTTATCTCCCACCACCAGGAAGCGGATTATTCTTTTATGATTACAAACTGTTTCACTCAGTTGTACTCATGGCTTGCGTTAATGCTGATTATGAGTTTACGTGGGTTGACGTAGGCACGAATGGTCGAATATCAGATGGTGGTGTGTCGAAAAATACAGAGTTTTTCAAGAAACTGAATAATGGCCAACTAAATTTACCTCGCGCAGAACCTCCTTCGGAATTTGTACCGACTAGTCTACCCTATGTTTTTGTTTGGGATGAAGAATTTGCATTAAGAAATTATTTCATGAAACCATTCAATCAGAAAATTTCTACCAAAGGTAGAAGAGTTTTCAACTACTGTTTATCAAGAGCTAGAAGAGTTTTCGAGAATGTATTCTGAATCATGGCTAATCGTTTTCGAATATTTCACAGTAGAATTAATTTGTCGTTTGATCGATCCTTTGATACTATCCTGTTGCGTATTACACAACTTCCTTATAAAGGCCTCTTCCACATATGCTGTGGAAGAAATTGAACCAGAAGAAGCAAATAGGGCTCCTGCCGTCAATTTATTAATCTCCCTGCAATCTTCAACAGCAATAAATTCATCTACTTCAGCAAAGCTTGTTCGCAAAATGTTCAAAGAATATTTCATTGGTGCCGGGAAAATGTCTTGGGAAGAATAAGGAATACAAAATTGTATTAACCCTTTGACTGCTGTAGACGCGTTAACGCGCGTGGCTACTACTGCGCCTAGGTGCTCCAGACGTGTATACACGCGCCGCCTTGCCGCTCTGTCTGTGCTCCAGACGTGTATACACGCTCCGCCTCGCCGCCCTGTCTGTGCTCCAGACGTGTATACACGCTAGCCTCTTAGCGGCCTGAATATGAAGCCATGTTTCCACCCAGGGTGGTTAGTTGTTTTCCTCATTCGGCCCTTGAGCATTGGCAGCTGCGATCTAATTTGTGTTGCTCTTTTCCTTTTAGTTTTCGCTGAGAAAATGGCATACAGTCATTATTTTTTTTAACTGCTTAACGTCTCTTAACAGCGAGGTTTTTAGAGATGTTAAAGAATGGGGGGGAAGGAATGGGAAGGAATTCGGCTATGGCCTTTTGAAGGAAGCATCCCGGCATTCACCTGGAGTGATTTGGGGAAACCATGGAAAACCCAAATCTGGATGCCTAGACGGGGATTTGAACCATCGTCCTCCCGAATACGCCGTCGTGTTTGTACCGCGGAAGAAATCATGGAGATTCTTACTAGAAGCGACAGTGAATATAATCACTTTAATATGGATGACAGTGATAACCCTTCGACAGGATCTCGATGTAATTTTCCTAAGCTGTGTACATCAGCTAGTGGAAAATGACCATTTTTCAGAGTTTGAAGCTACAGATTGTTCGAGCGAAATGTGTGGAAAAAGAGAATGCTTTAGTGACGTGTTTGACAGCATGTGCTTGTCGATTAAGTTGCAGGACACAAGTGTGGATTACGTTAACATTCCAGCAGTTTGTCATTTTTCCTGATATTTCTAACGGAATATCATATGATAGCTATTGCTAATGAGACCAACAGATACGCGAGAATCAATTCACACTATATTTTCACTATGAAGTGGTTTAAAAAGTTCTTTTTCCACATTCTCGAACACTGCATTTTAAATGCTCACGCTCTTCAACGAGTAGTAACCGGACGAAAAATGCCAGTTGCAGAGTTTCGTCTGTTGCATCCATAAATTTAAATTTCGTGAGGAATTTTTCAGGATTTCCTGACACCCCCCCCCCCCGTCTTGTAAGATCAGGTTCCGTGAGACGCCACCCCCTCCCCCCTTGAAATCGCCCTCGCATCTTTTTGAGACCTTTTTTCCAAATTTCATTCATATTGCAAATTCAAAGAAGAGCACGCCAATGCGTAAATGCGCTGTATGTTCGATACAGAAAGTGCGTCGAGAAACCAATGCAGAACATGTAATGTATCACTGTGTGTTGTACCATTTTTCAAGGCTTATCACACAAAAAGAATTACTAACCATGGTTAACTGCAGAGTAATAATTATATAAAACTAAAGGAAATAATTTTAAAAAATATATATATATTAACCGGGTCAAAAAGAAGACTGGAAAGTTTGTGCAGAATTTGTGAAAGGTATTCGGAAAGGTTCTCTCCAGATAAATTACTACGCTCACAAACTAAAAACATTTCAGTTGCTGTAATATCTATATAGTATATGAAGTACCGGCATGTTTGATTATGCAGACATTCACTTTTAGAGGAGCTTTAAACTGAAAAACTTTAGATGTTATATTAACTGTATTTATTTTGTATCTGTGGTTTCAAATCGCAGAGCGACAGCAGAAGAACTCCACACACAACGCTCCAGATGTATTCAGCACACAGCGGTCCGGTCTAATGCGGCATTCCAGCGCAGGTAAACAGCTTAGGCGTAAACAAAGCCGCACTCAGCGAGGGCTCGGCCGGCCGAACCGTAGCAGTTAAAGGGTTACTAAAAACAGGGAGAGGATTTTCTTAGCTAGGTAAATTAAGAGAGACAACAAAAAATATTATCTATTGACTTCAGAAAAATAAAAAAATATTCACACATATCGTTGAGCGATGTTATTTCCTTTCCCTCCTGAAATATAGTGTAATTCAATTTAGATGCAGCTCCTGGAGACGGGATTTATATGTATATTAAAGTGTTAAAAAAATTTTGTATGGAGAAAATTAAAAATAATAAAAAACCACAACTATCCAAAGGGAATGTGTTTCTTCCATTTATTGGTCAGATTACAGATCGCATTGGAAAAATGCTGAAAAAATATGGAGTGGAAACTATTTTCAGACCAACCAGGAAAATTAAAGAATACTTAAGATCTGCAAAAGATGCACGACCTCCTTGGGATACACCGGACGTCTATAAAATTCCTTGTAGTTGTGGAGAAGTGTACATCGGCACTACAGAAAGAAGTGTTAACATTCTTCTGAGTGAATATAAGAGAAATTGCCATCTGGGACATATACAGAATTCGGTCGTAGCTGAACATGTTTACCAAGAGGGCGACCATGAAATTAAATTTAACGAGACCAGTGTTTTATCAAAATTTCTCACTGCTATGCTCTTACATGTAGAGAAACCACTGAAATTTATAAACATCGCAATAATTTTAATAGAAAGAAGAAAGGTGTTAAATTAGACACAATTTGGACTTCAACGTTACATCAGCACGTTATCAATCGATTAGTTTCTATCAATAAGGTTGGTATTACCAGAGATAGCCACTCAGCAGACGACACGTGATGGACTGTGGCGCCCTCTACACCAGCCATATATATATGGCACTGCTGTGTGCCCTCATTGCAGTTGCCGCTTAGCCTCCGAGAATGTCTTCCGCAGTTGAAGACGAAACATCAGAGGAAAGTTTTGCTTATCGACTACGGCCATTCAGCCTGGAAATTATGAGTAAAGTTAATACCGGCCGTGAAAGCCTACATTGTATGATTTAAGTTCAATGTTTCTTTCATTTTATGTAGGTGAAGAGTATGCTGGGAGAATGTGCTAAGCCCATTTAAAAATAAAAATATTACTATGTATTCTGGAAGCTATTATTTAATACTGTAATCTAGTGCAATTTTGATGGAAAAACGCGTTTAGTATTCGAGATATTTCCACTGGATATTTGATCATAAATGGGAACCATGTGAAATAATTTTTTTGTTGTTGAAATAACATACAAACATTTTTTGAAAAAATAATAAATAATGTACATATATGCAAATATTCAAACACTATCATTTCCTGTAGATTCGACAGCCATGTAATACGCCGTCATTACAGCGTCACTGTTTTGCACGGTGTTAGGTATATCCTTTACAATTCTTGATGAGATGTTTATAGATCCCATTTCACCCAGAAACAAGGCGTCGTTGATTAATTTTAGGGCAATATGGAACCAGAGACGGGGAAATTGATCGCAGATGGCACAGGGACCATGGATCGCTCCATCCGCTTAGCTATTTTTTCCAGCACTTGATCCACATTTGGTACTGGGTGTTTGAAGCGCCTTGGGGTTGAATAATGAGTACTGACTGGGCTATCCTCATCGATCAAAGTGTCATTTCTCTGAAAAAAAATCAATAAAAATTTGGAATGTATAATTATATAGCAGATATTAAAAATAATTAATTTCGTTCATTATTTGCATATGCATAATTCCGTCAAACAGCGGAGGGCGAACTAGGCTTACAGTTTTCAAAAATTCTTCTCAGCTGTTCAGCCGAATCAGTTATGCCAAGCACGACGTTCCGGCAGGTGAAGATGAAGGTCTAAATGGTTACTGCAATGTCGCAACCACTCCAGCCTACCACTAGACACTATGAGTAAGGCGTAACGTCGTGCATGGCAAAACTTATCATGCTGAATACCCAATACTAATTACTAGATTGAAAGATAAATGTAATTTTCCATATTTCCTAATTCAGAACGTTCACCCACAAGCAACGTAATAAAAAACACTTTCTTTCTATTGTCCTTGCGGCTTTCACAATTGCCAAGTTTATCTGGATTGACGTAGGCACGAATGAACGAATTTCAGATGGTGGTGTCTTGAAAAATACTCAGTTTATAAAATGTAACAACCACAAACTCAACTTTCCAATGTTGTAGCTTCTAATATTGCATATGTGTTGGAGATGAAGTATTTACATTAAGTCACGTCTTCATGAAGCCATTTGGTCTGAAAACGTCTGTCAAAGAAGAAAGGTTTTTCAACTACCATCCACCAAGAACAACACAAGTATTCGTGAATGTACAGACATTCATCCAGTCCCTTTCTTATTATGTTTACAGATTTTAGCTGCTGAATTGTCTAACATTGATAACTAGGAACCTGATCTATAAACAATTTAAAATATTAAAACATAGAAAAGAAATGCTCCTGAAATATGCATTAAAATCTTGGAATATGCTTAACTATATCAGTAATTTCAATAAGCGTTTTCTGTTTAACAATATGGCCATAGGCTTGGAGAAATCAAACTTGCATACAAGTAAAATGATCAAAATGAAAAAAAGTTTGAAGAAATCTACACATTTACACTAATTGTTCATTTATTTTTTCTACAATTACGATGTAGAATACACCCTTAAAATAGCCTTAGTTATTATCTAAGTATAAAAAAAAGTATTCCTGAAGTTTTTATGTGAATCAACAATCTTTTTTAACTTATTTGTACTTTTGATTTTTCAGATAAAATACTAGATACCACTTCATAAATTTTAAATTTAAATATCGACAGAACTAACAAATATGTTTTTAATGAAGCTTAAACTTTCTGTCATAACAGAAAGAACTTTTAGCGGAAAAAATGTAATTAAAGATATGTACTTAGAATGAAGGATCATTTTATTTCGATGAGGAATTATTTCTCCTCTTTTTGAATGAGTTATATGAAATAATAATAATAAAAAAACGACATAATCTTAAACAAATAAGGTTAGTATGTACTCGTATATAGACAGCGGAAAAAATACTGATATTAAAAAACAAATATGATCTTGCTATCTGAGATAAAAACCTTGTGATTTTTATTTTAAGCGCCGATTGACGTTCATATTTTTAAGCTTTCAGAATCAATTTCTTTTGATATATCGCTAACACAATTTTAACACCGATTTTTTTAAAATACGCGAACACAAAAAAATTCCTGAATTGTTGGGGAAGTTGTACGATTTAATTAGACATTTTAAACTTAACTACCAGACGCAATGTTGTAATATAAGAAAATATAAAAGTTAAATAATCACCTACCTTTCTTAGGTCTTTATTATATGACCCACGAATGGACGACAATTTCTTTTGGACTGTATCCCGGTTGGCACTTGCGTCCTTTGTTTTAAATAACTCTAGTATTTCGTCCAAAGCACAGTTGCTTTCAACTTTGTCGTGGTAATCTTCGTGTGTTATTTGCCACAGACTTGGGTGCTGCCTATAAATATCAATGACCTCCAGAACAAAATCACGTCCACTCGAGGTCTGATCTCACACTGAAAGGAGTTTGGATCTTGGATTGTCCACACACGGCGGGTAGTCCTACTCCACTCGGCGTCAGGATTTCCCACACACGGACAGGCTCGGTGGCTCGGCTTGGAGGATTTTGGAGCGGCGGAAAATCCAGCGCGGCTTACCGAGTTCTCTGCCATTTGGCCTGTTGGCTCGTCCGTGTGTGGCGACCTTTAGAGCCTACGTTCATCCACCGTGTAACAACTCTGTACACTCCTTCGGGAGATTTCACGATATGATGCACCGATTACAAACTCGTAGATCGTCCGACCTCTCTCACAGTTAGACATTTGGAATAGAAGATTGTCACTCTTCGCCTTGGCATACTTGGTCAACAAGAACTGCTCGGCAAAAAACTGTCATATTACACTATACTGTTCAGCAGATATTTAGTAATTTTGGGGATAGTAAATAGCCCCGTAGTTCTCATATAATTGCATTCAAAATTTCCCATTGTTAATCATTTAATACTCTTAGTATGGTGATACTTGGGGAGAAATTTCATTCATTAATCAGCAACTCTGTCAGGGTGCTTAGAGTTTAAACATCCTGCAGTGTTTCTAAGCGGGTAGACTTAACGCGGAATAAGATAAATAATAAGAAGAGTCAGCTTATTAGATACAACGATAAAAATAGTAAATGTTGTTTATGATTGTAAGTTGTGCAGAGACTTGCTTGTTGAAGGTTTGCTTAGCAATTGAAAGTAAAGCTCAACTGAGAAGGACACATTGGGAAAAGTACCAAGAAATGTTTTCAAAATCCTTCATTTCCTGGACAGGGTGTTGACCCCGATGAAGTAAGGGAATACCACTGCTGGAAAATGAAGGGGCAGTTTTGGGACCGTCATTTTCGGTATCAAATACAGAAGAGCAGGGCATACAAAGAAAAGCAGCTAGATTTGTTTATGGAAATTACAGTATAAGACAATCAGCAGTTGATATGATAAGGAGCTGGAATGAGATTTCTTGGAAAATGGGAGGAAGATTGTTGATGGGTTAGGAGAGATATTAAACAAAAAAAATAGGAATAGAAAGACGACCATGGGTACAAGGTGGCACTCGAATTCAGGCACAAGGGTGTGGGAGACTTTCCTGTTGTGGGTAAGCGTGTCAGAGAATGGAACAGTTTACCAATCGAAGTGATGAATAATATGACAAAATCGCTGATGGGATTTGAAATTAAAGTTCATATTAAAATTCGTATACATCAATTTAGATTTTAGACATAAAAAATAAATGGGTTGGAGGAGTTTATCACTCAAAGCGTACGAGACACAATAATAAACAATAAAATAATAAGGAGTGATTAGATGACTAAGAAAATTGCCACCAAACCATTTGCTCCATTCCAGTTGAATTTAATGGAATCCTAGTAACGTGGATCTTGGATTCTAGAAATCCTCAGATTTACCGACGCCATTATTTTGATGCATAACATGAAAAATAAACTCTTAGTGGCCCCGTAAAATTTGTGTGTGTAGATGGAATGGTTGAGAACAATATTTTCGATAGTAATGTTCTTAGGTTTTGAGCAACAGAAATTGAGAGTGGAATTCTGACTCTATAACATTAAGCATCTTTGTTGCAGGACCTATCAGCTGTTGACTTGGAAGGTAGTTATTTTGTTGTGTAGTTATATTGTGTTTTGCTCTCAAGACGACAGGAGGAGGTGATATGGAGCCTATGAATGCCGTATATATTCTGGAAGAGGTAGGTTCACAGCTTAAAGCTGCTTACGGAGTCGCTCAGCACAGCTTAACAGCAGGACACACCTCTCACTCGCCCGCTGTTCAGTTTGGTTGTGGAGAATTGCGAATCAGCACATTTTATCATTAAACTGTATGAATGGACCATGTAATGTACACGATTGCATTAAATAAGTTGTGATTGATCGTCTGAAAAAATATGAGCAAATTCATTTACAGAAAATATGGACGTTATATATTAGTGTTTCACTGTGATAAATCGGTAGGCCATCCATAAGAAAGAAACCACTTATTACAATAGTTATTACGCAAATTCACTTTTGTCTGAAAAGTAGTAGAGGCACGTGAATTTCTCATTGATATGCCACTCAGTAGGTATGTATTGTACAATGATTTTATTATTTATTTTGTCTGAATACGAAGCACGTGACTCAAGCTGTTTTGCAACAGTGTAGTTGTTTGAAAGTTATTTTCTTGAATAATTTCCTTTCCACTTTCAGTTAAAATTGGTTAAATATGGAGTTCTCAAATTGTGTGATATATTTGCTGGTCAATATACTGCCACTGACTGAGACATTTATTTGTAAAAGTGAGAAATTTCTGATTTTCAGAGTAAACCACAGATAGATTTTTGTTTGCAAGCGTCCTCTTCTTGCTAGCAGTATTTTACTGCACAAGTTTAAATGTGTTGCATTAGGGAGAAGTGTGTTTGTTTGTGACATATTGTGCGTATCTTTCTAAAACACCGAGTTGCGTTTGGTCCAAATAACGTTGTTTTGGTGATCCTATGAAATTCATCATCTTTAATTAGTTGCTAGTAAGATGCTAAGGTAAAAAATTATTACTCAAATATTTCTGCTGATTTGTATGTGAGTATATAATGTTGACGTGCTTTCCTGTTACATGGGTGAATACTGAATATTGTAATTAGTATTGCGCTATTTATTACTGCAGTTGAGGCATGATCATAGACCAAGGTTTAGGAATTGTGGATAGGTTCCATTTCATAGTGACAGTAATTTGCTTCACCACTTGCAGCCTCAGTGGTGGTTCACATTAAGTTGTCGACTCGTGTTACTGTTGTTGTTGGTGCTTTGAGATGTTAGTATATCTTGATGATTTATAGCTGCTAGGAATTAACTATTCGAATCAGTCTCTGAAAATCACTTTTTTCTCCTTACAGTTTTGTGTACTGTTTAACTGAATATTGTGCCGTTATAGGCGTTTGACAACACATTGGTCTGATGTACTACTCTGTTGTCGTATTGCTAAGTTCTTAATAAAACTTGTGAAGATTACTTCGTATTGACTTGCAGAGAACATCTTCAACTACACCAAAGATGGAATTTCCTCTTTATAGGCCACTGACTGACATTATATCTGCAGGTATTTAACTCCATATTTACTTTAATGATATTAGTACAAAAATGGAGTTACTGCCCCCTGTATGATTTTCTTGTTGTTTTTCCTTCCATGCAGAGTTTCCTTTCAGTTCTGTAGTGACACAGTTAATAATATTCCCTGGGAGCCATTCTGCTGATTCAGCGATATTCTCTACTGAATGTGTAGCCAACTACACTGCCAGCTGTGTACGATAACACGATTACTTCTTAGTCAACATTTCTCAGCCCGAGTGATATCAAAGAGCCAGAAAGCCCTAGGCAGAAAATAAATAAAGATGTAAAAGATCCCTCAGTGGTTGTAAATTGTATCAGTTTTCATTCATCCACATTAGCTATGATGTATTTGTTAAATTACCTCCCAATTATTTAATACATAAAGTATCAGATAATTTTCCTGAAACTATTGAGACTAGTAAATGAAAGTTTCCAACCCGAGTGGATGAGCAATGTGGGCAAGCAGTAATGTTCATGCAGTCGTTCAGTATGGCGTGTGCTCTATGCTGAGCCCTGACACTCAGATTATGGTTTCTGCGGTTCCCCAAAATCACTTCCGATGAAGGCAAGATCACTTCATCATTTCTTTATTGCATGATGACAACTATCTCTTAGTTCTAATAATCACATTGTGAGCGAGATATGAAACACGAACAAAAAATTAATCTATTTATATTATTTAGGATATTTGTTTATAAATAAAACCAAAGAATTCATTCTTGTTGTATGCACGATAATCTTGCAGTGCCTTTAATGAATCAGAAAGTCTACACAAGGGACCAGTAAGAACTTTCTTGTAGCCATTTGTTGAATTATTTTCCTTTACTTAGACCGGTGTTTTTAAATGACATTATGAAACTAGCTAAAGTTTTAATTTACCAACTGTTTGAGACTTGAGTATTTGTCGTTGTTTGATTGTTTTTATGTTTAGCTTGATGTCACTACGTACTATGGGTACTTTTTCAGAAAAGAAATTTCCATATTTGTAATGGTGAAACTATATTCCTAGTTTATGTGTAGATTATACTGTATTTCTCATTATTTCCTTTTTTATAGAATATGCTGGAAGGAGTTGAACAAGAGAGTTCAGGAATGGAACCTGTTCCTACTGGGTAATGTTTTTCCTTGTTATTAAACAGTAAGCTGCTGTTGCAGAAATTAATGTTACTTTAAAATCTGGTCAGGACTTACCACTGTGTTAAATGTAGGTTATTCTACCTAACATATCTAATTTTTCTGTGGTGAATAATTTACTTGTTGCTGATACAATTCAGTGCTAGCATAACAAGAGTTTTATGTTATTGTAGCTGAGTAATTCAATTTTATGGTATCATTAAAATAATTTAAATCATGTCTGTTTTTGCAGTTTAATTTACTATTATCACATATGCAAACAGTCACGGCCAAGAGAGAGACAAAACATGTAGTTTGTTGACTCATGGCAGAATCACATAAAGCATGTTGGATGTCCAGAAACACTATATTCCAATTAGGCTCCAAACCAATGTAGGAAAAATATAAAATTGGTTTTCTTCGTTCTCCAAGTGGAGTT
>JARYHS010008409.1:601881-637251 GCA_031002005.1 Vandiemenella viatica
CCATCAAATATATCACACAATTTGAGAACTCCCATATTTAACCAATTTTAACTGAAAGTGAAAAGGAAATTATTCAAGAAAATAACTTTTAAACAACTACACTGTTGCAAAACAGCTTGAGTCACGTGCTTCGTATTCAGACAAACATCTATAAACACAGACAAAATAAATAATAGAATCATTGTACAATACATACCTACTGAGTGGCATATCAATGAGAAATTCACGTGCCTCTATTACTTTTCAGACAAAAGAGAATTTGCGTAATAATTATTGTAATGAGTGGTTTCTTTCTTACGGTTGGCCTACCGATTTATCACAGTGAAACAGTAATATGGGAGCGTGCACAAACCACGTGGTCCGGTTGGGGGGAGGGGGGGGGGGTTGGGGCAGAATGCTACGCTGCGCTACGTGGGGGGAGGGGGGGGGTCCCGAGCGAGGCTACGTGGCTTTTATCCATTTCAGCACTCACAACTGAAATAGGGTACAGCAGCGTTTCTTAACCTTTTCCAATCCAAGGACCAGTAAATTGTCAAAAATGATACTGGGAACCACTAAAGGCCTAATTTTTTACTTATGTGTATATTATTAGCATTTGGGACATATTTGAGCCTACTATTATAGCGTAATATATCTAAAAACATATTTTGAATCCCTACGGAACACAGTTCTGAAACGAAGTGAACTATCAAAAGTTAATTACGCATTGACCCGACTCTTAATATTCAGTAACCAAACGAATAATAATGATACCGTAAGCTGGGTGCTACACTATATCACCCAGCTACATGCACAAACTAAAAGTAACGAGACCTGACATCTTTTATTACAGCTTCAGCACTCTTATGAACACTAACCCTAGCAAGTGCTGAAGTAACTCACACTTACTAGAAGACTTACTCAGAAAACGGTCATTTATTTAATCCTTAGACGAACGGCGCTCTTCTTGATTCTGACCGAATGAACAGACTATTCTAGGAACAATGCTGACTTATATCCTGGAAATGCCAGATATTTGCCTGGTCATTGTAATATTGGCTTTCAAAAAGGTTGGCTTATAGTTATATTCGCTTATAGCCTTATAAAGTTCGAATACGGTATTTAAATTTATAATATTCTACCTGCGGACCACCTGAACCATCTTCACAGACCATAGGATGAGAACACTGGAGTACAGATTAGACAACAACGTGTCGACATTATTTCCGTACATTAATTATTTCTGTATTTTAGATACACTATACACTAACATTGCCGTGCGAGTGGTGACTTTTCTGCTAAGGCGTATTAAGGGCGTGTTTGAATTAGCTGACATTTAGTAATTTTACGATAGCGTCAATAATTGTAAATTCAACAGGACGACACGTGCAGTTATTTGTTGTGATTATTGCCGTCTCCGCGCTGTGAGATCAATATTCTTTTGCCGAGCGCTCGTCAACAATTGATCTTAATATCGGTAATAACTTATACTGAGAAGCATTGCGCAGAGATTTTTAAATATTGATTGATTTAAATTGTATGTTCAATTCGCTGCCTTATGCGGGCCCTCTACGTTGCCGACTGATACGGTCGCCTCTCTGATTATAGCACTACACGGCCTGTATAAATACGAGAAATGTATTCGTATATTTGCAATTTGCCTCAGTTTCCATTCCATGCACAGATCACAAATCTTTGGTGTCAGTGCAGTTCTGAAACAAATACTCTTTCTTTTCTATAAAATATATCACTTTATGTCATTCTTTTTGTACAAATTTTCCTATTCCAGTAACCCCACGAGCGGGGTATAGCAGACAGCTGTTGTCTTATTCTAAACTAGCGAGGGCGGCTTTAGCCGGAAGTGACACTTCTTAAATCCACGGGGTCAGTCTTGCCTCTGGAGGGATCCTCAAATGCGACATTCAACAGTACGCGGAAAGAAGGCATAAAGTACAGATCGGGAATTATTGGAGATGAGCCGAGGTAGAGGCGACGATCCCAACTAATTCGCTTTCAGTTGCGGGTGTCACACGGGATGTCTCTCTCGCCAGTGACAGTATTATTTTGATGTCTTGAAACAAAATTTTATCAGTGGCGTGTCACTACTCCGCTCGTGATCCGGCTAAACTTCATTGCATTTATAATTCTAGTGCACGTTGCAGTGTTATTTTAAGATAAAAGTGTGATAATGGTGTGAAATGGCGCTGTACAATAAACTGTACGAGGCGTATCGGAAATGTTTTTGCAGCGAATTTTCAAAAGCCAAAATACAAAGCGACGTCAATGAGCTATGGAAATCTTTTAAACAGGACAAAGACTCATTTCCTGGTAATGTACAGAGAATGGTGACAGAATTGCAGCAAAAGAAAACTAAGAAGGATGCAGCTCTCCTTAGTTACTTTTCGCGGCAGGTAAGTTTGTGCTATTTTTTGACGAATTACCAATGATGAATGAGATGATGAGGATGTTTTTTGGTAACAGATCTTTATTTAAATTTTTTTAATGCAAATTACCATGCATCGTTCAGCCACCCATTTAAACTGGATGTGATGTTTCTTCTGTCGTCAATCTCTTGATTTGTTAGACGCAATCCTCAATATTTTCCTATCTTGAGCTTTCCTCTTCATCTCAGGATACGACTTGCTGAAACTAAGTCATCAATTAAATGATTCGAAGTTATAATCCTTCTGTAACTATAGAGTTGTTTCCTTCCGAAACCCGCATTACTGAAAATGTGACCCGCCATCCCATCTTTTCTTTCCGTGAGACTTTTACACAAATATTTGTCCTCGCCCTGCATTTCCAAAACACGCATATTTCGTACTTTATCTGTCCATTTAATTTTTAGTATCCTTCTATACCTATAGCATCACATTTCAAATTTTCAATTTCATTTTCTCAAGTACTTACCGTATAAAGTACAAAATTTGCTACAATAAATTGTTCTCATTACAAATAGTTGTAAAAAGTTCTTTCTGAGTCTTAGATCAAAATTTGAATACTTTTCTTTTCGCTAGTACTATTCCGCTTTCATCATTCCTGCTTCACCCACGAGTTGTAATGCTACTTCCTAAGTAACAGAATTCAGTTACGTCTAATATTACATCTAAACCTGTTTTTTGCATTTAAATAGCTATGGTACCCAGCTTCGCCTAGAAATGGTGAACAGATAATTAATTATCTCTGCCTGATTTATTGTGTATTTATAATGTATAATTAAATAGCAAGATGATCTGGCGTTAGTCGGGATGAACTGAATTTCCAAATATTGCCTAATATTTTTTTATTCATTTTGCTCATTTGTTGACACAGCAGTAGTGTCATATCCCAATCGCTTTCTCAATCGATAACTCGTCAGTGGTTAATTATTTTAAAAAAAAGTGTCAGCCTATTTCATTAAACGATTATAACGGTCGTTGAATTATTTTAGTCAGATAAAAATTAGTAAATTTGTGAAATACCAAATTATCGTATATAACAGCGGTAAAATATTCACCAAAATCAATATTTAAAAAACGAAAAAAAGTTGGCACGATCCTTAAACATCGAAATAAATACTGTTATTTCTTCCCCGTATATTTGGACGTTTTATTTTTTAAAAAGTATATTCAATGTTATTGTCTCGTTTCTTCGTAAAAACCTTCCCTGATGTACGGACCTATATGTACCATGTTTGATGTGATATGCGAGTTATGCTGTAATACACAGATGCATCAGACACTTCCGATACACCAGCATTGAAAAATATATTTAAAGGTCTACTGTTTTTGCTGTAATTTGTGCTACATTTAATTACTTTTGTCTTGCTTTGGTCTATATATGGTCCAAAATCTTCCTTAAGTATTTTTTCGGGCCATTCAGAAACTTCTCTATGTTCTCTGCCTTTACTGATAACAGGACAATGTCATCAGAAAAGGGGCCATCCACAAATTACGTCACACGAATTTCATGATTTTTGGATACCTCCCTTTCCCCATGTCACATTTGTGGGACCCCCCCCCCTCCCATGGTGTGACGTCACATATTTTGCACTTTTAAATTTATAAATTAAAACAGCACTTGCAAAATGATTTATGTATTTCTAGTTAAAAAATAATATCAACAATAAATCAAACATTTAAGAAAATATATAAAAAACATAAAAATCGAATTAATGATACAAAATTGAGTCATCATGTGTCCATGGATTTTGAAAACATTCCTTGATACTGTTTATATTGGCATAATAGTCACTTCATTCCTGATTTCGATAGTGGTGGGTACATTCGATGTGTCAACATCGTCTTCATCTTCCGCCACGAGCCGAAAAGTGATACAAATTATGCATGTGATGTCACAAAGTTTATGACACGTCCCCCCCCCCTTGTCACACGATGTCACACTTTGTTGACCCCCTCCCCCCCCCTTCCTGAAGGTGTGACGTAATTTATGGATGGCCCCAAATCGTAGCATACTGATTTTTTCCCCTTGAACATTTACGTCATTTTCAAATTTTTCTTTTATTTCCTTCAATCCTTCCTCCATATACAAGTTTAATATTAACGGGGATAGACTACAACATTGCCTTACAATCTTTTTAACTTACGCATGTTCCTCGTGTTCCTCTACTTTTATTACAGCCATCTGAATCTTATATGGATTATATAAATGATTCTTCAATCCCTATATTTTATATAAAATTTCGATCATCATGTCCTATCTAACATTATCAAATCTTTTTCTAGTTCTAAAAATTACATAAAAGTATCATCGTTTTCCTTGATCTGCCCTTGCAGTATCAATCTACAATTGTGTTTTCTCCTCTGAACCACCAACTCCAAAATTTCTTCTGTGATATAAATTTTTGGGTTGACTTCTTTCTTATTTCATAATATTTCTTTACCTGCTTTGATTATTGCTCTCTTTAGCTAACTATAAAGTACGAATTAATCTCTTAGAAACCAAAACAGAGTTCCACGACTGTTCAAATCTCTGATGCTCCGTCAGCTATTGACAGTCTTCAAGATGTGGACAGCAATGAAATAAAGTCTGAACCGGCGATAGCATCAACTTCATCCGCGGCATCGCCGTCAGATGTTGCTATGCATGCATGTATGGAAGTCGACAGTTCTTTGTCAGGTATGGAAAAATAAGCTTAAAATTATAGGTACAATAATCTGGTACCGGAATATACGACGGGTGTGTGGTTTCTTTACAGTTGAGAGACAGAGTTTGGCTAAAATCGTGAGCAGTGATGAAGATAGTGATGAGGATAGTACAGTGACCAGCTGCAGCACGACTCGCCACTACACCGCTCCTGCTCAAGATGCCCTGAAATCACAAATAAGATTTATGGAGAAACGGCTTAATGCTGCCATCGAAGTCGTGACTCTGGTCTCACTGGGCCGAATGTTCAGAAAGAAATCGATTGCCTGAGAAAGGATCTAGACAAAAATAGAAAGTTGCTCTCTTCAAAAGAGGCTAAAGCAAAGCGCCAAAAAAGATACAGGAATGAAAGGCAACAAATTTTAAAAGTACTGAAAACAGAAAATCCGGATCTAGCAAAGCTTTTGCACGTAAGTCTTAAGAAACCCCTATTTTTTTCCCCACGCTGCCTGTCCGTTTAAGATAGTTAAATAGTAGCTCGTATAAAACAAAATCAATTTTTATTGTTGGTGAGAGTTAATCTCCACTTCAAATCATAGTTTTGAGCAAAAGTATTATTTACATATCTAAGTAAAAGGAAGTTGAGCGTTGTAATCATTCCAGCGTTGTATCGTATTGTGCTCATTCAATAGATCCGAGATGCACCCGGACGGCCCGCACTTGAGGAAGACCAACAGGAACTTCTAAAGGCGATTATTAACATCGCTATGTTTGGCGGAGCTGCTGACGCTCGACGGCGATCAGAGTTAGTGCGGAGCTGCAAAACCTTGGCAGATTTGCATACAGAGCTACAAGCAGAAGGATTTAGTATATCAAAGAGTGGTACTTACCTCCGACTCCTTCCTCGGAACTATTACACAACTGAGGGTAAAAGACATGTTAATACAGTGCCAGTGAAGCTCTGCAGAGCTCAAGCTGATGCAAGAAAGGATCATCCTGATGGAAAATTTTGTACAGCATCAATAAGGTAAATTTTTCCATGTCTTGAATTTCCAAACCTCTCAGGACATTATTATTTATAGTTCTACTAAAATAATCATTTCCTTCCACAGGTCTTTGGAACAATTAATTTCAATTCTAGGCCCTAGTCAGGTGGCTGTAATCTCCCAAGATGACAAAAGCAGAGTACCGATGGGACTCACAGCTGCAAGCAAGCAAGCACCCATCCTGATGCACCTGGAGTATAAAATAACTTTGCCAGATCATGACTGGGTGGTTGCTCCCAAGCACAAACTGATTCCAAGCGTATATGCGGGAATTAAAATTGAAAGTGGCAAGATCGGTGACCCGAAGACAATAACATACTCAGGACCCACATACATTGCTATCCGCAGTGCCAAACATTGCTCTAGCACGGCGGCATCTCATGCTTTCGACTTCGAAAGTCTACTCCATTTGGAATCATTCAGAGATTTAATTTATGGTATTGTCGAACAATTCAATGTATTATGATCGAGTATACTTGGACGTATTTTATTTTATTCATCAACAAATTTTCTCTTTCAGATGGACAGCAAGTAAAACCAGTGGTAGTAATAATGTCAGATGGAGGGCCAGATGAAAATCCGAGATACCAAAAAGTAATTGCTCATGCCATAGGTCACTTTAAAAACCATAACCTTGATGCACTATTTGTTATCACCAACGCTCCTGGGCGAAGTGCTTATAATCGTGTGGAAAGACGTATGGCTCCTTTAAGCCGGCAACTATCCGGCTTAATACTGCCTCAAGATCATTATGGCTCCCATCTCAATGAGTCAGCTGTCACAATTGACAAAGATCTGGAACTCAGAAATTTTGAATTTGCTGCTGAAACACTTGCGGAGGTATGGAGCAGTATGGTTATAGATGGATATACGGTTAATGCAAAGTATGTCAAACCAGAGTGCATTGCTCAGGAGCCAGAGACCGTATCGCCTGAATGGTACTGTGCTCATGTGCAAGAAAGCCAGTATTTTCTTCAGGTGAACTAAATTAATCATACTCCCTACTCAGATATTGAAATGAGAGTAAAGAATAACTCATATTTGTCTTGTAATTCCAGATCGTCAAGTGTGCTGACAGGGAATGCTGTGGAGACTGTAGGGGCAATTTGAAAGATGTTCTTGTCTCTAGCAAAGGTTTCCTTCCACCACCATTCCCGTTGCGCAGGACAAGTGATGGTCTCATTGACATTCCATTTCCACAAAACACTGACGAAAAGGATAGCTTTCCTGACCTATGCCTTAGACAATCTATTGGTTTGAAACCAAAAACAGCAACGGGTTTCCCCGTGCCGTACGACTTCTACTGTCCCACCGTGCGTGATCAGATTGAAGGTAAAATTAATATTATTTATTTACTCTCCGTAAAAATTATACTTTGGAGTTATTTTAACCTATTATGATTTGTACATTTGCAGGAAGGACCTGTGATGTTTGCGGTGCATACTTTGCCTCAAAAAAGCAAGCGAAATCACACAGTACAATTCATGGCCGCACCAAACCACACCAGAAACAACGCGCGAAAAGAGTAATAAGGAAGCGAGAGAGGGAAGCGTTGTGTGTACTCGATACGCCCCAGCCGACTGTAGAGTGGCTCGACGAAGATGATGTTATTGTACCTAAAACAGAACCTCAAGAAGAAAAAGAAAAAGATGTTTTCCCAATTATTAATAATTTGCAGGAATGGCTAGTGTCACCATTTTCTTCTGAATTTCTATAAAAATAAAAAAAAAATATATAAAGCAAACATCGATTTGTGTTCATTAAATACCCGATAATGATAAAGTTTGGTGAGAGAAAACTGCACGAAATTTCTTGTGTAAGTACAAAAAAAAAAAAAGCTACGTGGCACAAGCGGGGGGGGGGGGGGGTCAGGCAAAAGCCACGTTAGGCTACGTGGGGGGGGGGGGTCAGCAGAGGCCAAAATGGAGCTACGTGGTTTATGCACGCTCCCTATATAACGTCGATATTTTCTGTATATGAATTTGCTCATATTTTTTCAGACGATCAATCACAACTTATTTAATGCAATCGTGAACATTACATGGTCCATTCATACACTTTAATTGAGCATAATGTGCTGATTCGCAATTCTCCACAACCAAACTGAACAGCGGGCGAGTGAGAGTCTGCTGTTAAGCTGTGCTGAGCGACTCCGTAAGCAGCTTTAAGCTGTGAACCTACCTCTTCCAGAATATATACGGCATTCATAGGCTCCATTTCACCTCCTCCTGTCGTCTTGAGAGCAAAACGCAATATAACTACACAGCAAAATAACAACGTCCACATGAACAGCTGATAGTACTACGACAGAGATGCTTAATGTTCTAGAGTCAGAATTCCACTCTCAATTTCTGCTGCTCAAAACCTAAGATCATTACTATCGAAAATTATTGTTCTCAACCGTTCCATTGACACACACAAATTTTACGGGACCACTAAGAGTTTATTTTTCTTTTTATGCATCAAAATAATGGCGTCGGTAAATCTGAGGATTTCTAGAATCCAAGATCCACGTTACATCAATTCAATTAAATTTAACCGCGATGGAACAAATGCTTCGGTGGCAATTTTCTTAGTCATCTAATCACTCCTTATTATTTTATTATTGCTATCTCATACGCTTTGAGTGATAAACTCCTCCAACCCATTTATTTTTGATGTCTAAAATCTAATTGATGTATAAGAATTTTAATATGAACTTTAATTTCAAATCCCATCAGCGATTTTGTCATTTTATTATCACTTCGATTGGTAAACTGTTCCATTCTCTGACACGCTTACCCACAACAGGAAATTTTCCCACATCCTTGTGCCTGAAATCTAGTGCCAACTTGTACCCGTGGTCGTCTTTCTATTCCTATTTTTTTGTTTAATATCTCTCCAAACCCATCAACAATCTCCACCATTTCCAAGAAATCTCCTTCCAGCTCCTTTATCATATCAACTGCTAATTGTCTTATACTGTCATTTCCATAAACAAATCTATCTGCTCTTCTTTGTATGCCCTGCATCTTCTGTAATTGATACCGAAAATGACGGTCCCAAACTGCCCCTTCATTTTGCAGCACTGGTATTCCCTTACTTCTCGGGATCAACACCCTGCCCAGGAAATGAAGGATTTTGAAAACAATTCTTGGTACTTTCCCAATGTGTCCTTCTCAGTTGAGTTTACTTTCAATTGCTTAAGCAAACCTTCAACAAGCAAGTCTCTCCACAACTTACAATCATAAACAACATTTACTTTTTTTATCGTTGTATCTAATAAGCTGACTTCTAATATTTATCATATTCCGCGTTTAATCTACCCGCTTAGAAACACTGCAGGATGTTTAAACTCTAAGACCCTGACAGAGGGCTGATTAATGAATGAAATTTCTCCCCTTGTATCACCATACTAAGAGTATTAAATGATTAACAATGAAAAACTTTTGAATGCAATTATATGAGAACTACGGGGCTAGTTACTATCCCCAAAATTACTAAATCTGATGAAACAGTATAGTGTAATATGACATTTTTTTTGCCGAGCAGTTCTTGTTGACCAAGTATGCCAAGGCGAGGAGTGACAATCTTTTATTCCAATGTCTAACTGTGAGAGAGGTCGGACGATCTACGAGTTTGTAATCGGTGCATCATATCGTGAAATCTCCCGAAGGATTATACAGAGTTGTTACACGGTGGATGAACGTAGGCTTTAAAGGCCGCCACACACGGACGAGCCAACAGGTCAAATGGCCCATAACTCGTCGTGTGTGGGGTGCCTCGGTAGGCCGCGCTGGATTTTCCGCCGCTCCAAAATCCTCTAAGCCGAGCCCCAAGCCTGTCCGTGTGTGGGAAATCCTGACGCCGACTGGAGTGGGACTACCCGCCGTGTGTGGACAATCCAAGATCCAAACTCCTTTCAGTGTGAGATCAGACCTCGAGTGGACGTGATTTTGGTCTGGATGTCATTGAAATTTATAGGCAGCACCCAAGTCTGCGGCAAATAACACACGAAGATTACCACGAAAAAGTTGATAGCAACTGTGAATTGGACGAAATACTGGAGTTACTTAAAACCTAGGACGCAAATGCCAACCGGGATAGAGTCCAAAAGAAGCTTTCGTCCATTCGTGGGTCATATAATAAAGTGCTAAGAAAGGTAAGTGATTGTTTAATTTTTATATTTTCGTATATTATAACACTGCGTCTGGTAGTTAAGTTTAAAATGTCTAATTAAATCGTACAACTTCCCCAACAATTCAAGCCTTTTTCTTTTTGAGTTCGCGTATTTTTAAAAAATCGGTGTTAAAATTGTATTAGCGATATGTCAAAAGAAATTGATTCTGAAAGCTTAAAAATATGAACTTCATTCGGCGCTTAAAATAAAAATCACAAGGTTTGTATCTCAGATAGCACGATCATATTTGTTTTTTAATATCAGTATTTTTTCCGCTGTCTATATACGAGTACATACTAACTTTATTTGTTTAAGATTATGTCGTTTTTATTATTATTATTATTTCATATAACTCAGTCAAAAAGAGGAGAAACAATTCCTCATCGAAATAATATGATCCTTCATTCTAAGTACATATTTTTAATTACATTTTTTCCACTAAAAGTGCTTTCTGTTATGACAGAAAGTTTAAGCTTCATTGAAAACATATTTGTTAGTTCTGTTGATATTTAGATTTAAAATTTGTGAAGAGGTACCTAGTATTTTATATGAATAATCAAATAAAGTACAAATAAGTTAAAAAAAGGTTGTTGATTCACATAAAAACTTCAGGAATACATTTTTTTTATACTTAGATAATAACTAAGGCTATTTTAAGGGTGTATTCTACATCGTAATTGTAGAAAAAATAAATGAACAATTAGTGTAAATGTGTAGTTTTCTTCAAACATTTTTTTCATTTTGATCATTTTACTTGTATGCAAGTTTGATTTCTCCAAGCCTATTACCATATTGTTAAACAGAAAACGCTTATTAAAATTACTGATATAGTGTAGCATATTCCAAGATTTTAATGCATATTTCAGGAGTTCAGCTGCATTTCTTTTCTATGTTTTAATATTTTAAATTGTTTATAGATAAGGTTCCTAGTTATTAATGTTAGCCAATTCAGCAGCTAAAATCTGTAAACATAATAAGAACGGGACTGGAAGAATGTCTGTACATTCACGAGTACTTGTGTTGTTCTTGGTGGATGGTAGTTGAAAAATCTTTCTTCTTTGACAGACGTTTTCAGACCAAATGGCTTCATGAAGACGTGTCTTAACGTAAATACTTCATCTCCAACACATATGCAATATTAGAAGCTACAACATTGGAAGTTGAGTTTGTCGTTGTTACATTTTATAAACTGAGTATTTTTCAAGACACCACCATGTGAAATTCGTTGATTCGTGCCTATGTCAATCCAGATAAACTCGGCAATACTGAAAGCCGCAAGGACAATAGAAAAAAAAAGTGTTTTTTATTACGTTGCGTGTGGGTGAACGTTCTGAATTAGGAAACATGGAAAATTGCATCTTTCAATCTAGTAATTAGTATTGGGTATTCAGCATGATAAGTTTTGCCATGCACGACGTTACGCATTACTCATAGTGTCTAGTGGTAGGCTGGAGTAGTTGCGACATCGCAGTAACAATTTAGACCTTCATCTTCACCTGCCGGAACGTCGTGCTTGGCATAACTGATTCGGCTGAACAGGCCGAGAAGAATTTTTGAAATCTGTAAGCCTAGTTCGAACTCCGCTGATGACGGAATTAGGCTTATGCAAATATTGAACGAAATTAATTGTTTTTGATATCTACAATATAATTATACATTCCAAATTTATTGATTTTTTTTTCTCGGAGAAATGACACTTTGATCGATGATGATAGCCCAGTCAGTACTCATTCTTCAACCCCAGGGCGCTTCAAACACCCAGTACCAAATGTGGATCAAGTGCTGGAAAAAATAACTAAGCGGATGGAGCTACCCATGGTCCCTGTGCCATCTGCGATCCATTCCCCCGTCTCTGGTTCCATATTGCCAAAAATTAATCAACGACGCCTTGTTTCTTGGTGAAATGGGATCAATAAACATCTCATCAAGAATTGTAACAGATATACCTAACACCGTACAAAACGGTGACGCTGTAATGACGGCGTATTACACGGCTGTCGAAACTACAGGAAATGATAGTGTTTGAATATTTGTATATATGTACATTATTTATTAATTTTTTCAATAAATGTTTGTATGTTATTTCAAAAATATTTTTTTATTTCACATGGTTCCCATTTATGATCAAATATCCAGTGGAAATATCTCGAATACTTAACACGTTTTTCCATCAAAATTGCACTAGATTACAGTATTAAATAATAGCTTCCAGAATACATAGCAATATTTTTATTTTTAAATGGGCTTAGCACATTCTCCCAGCATACTCTTCACCTACATAAAATGAAAGAAACATTGAACTTAAATCATACAATGTAGGCTTTCACGGCAGGTATTATCTTTACTCATAATTTCCAGGCTGAATGGCCGTAGTCGATGTTTTGTCTTCAACTGCGGAAGACATCCTCGGAGGCTAAGCGGCAACTGCAATGAGGGCACGAAGCAGTGCCATATATAATGGCTGGTGTAGAGGGCGCCACAGTACATCACGTGACGTCTGCTGAGCGGCTATCTCTGGTAATACCAACCTTATTGATAGAAACTAATCGATTGATAACGTGCTGATGCAACGTTGAAGTCCAAATTGTGTCTAATTTAACACCTTCCTTCTTTCTATTAAAATTATTGCGATGTTTATAAATTTCAGTGGTTTCTCTATATGTACGAGCATAGTAGTGAGAAATTTTGATAAAACACTGGTCTCGTAAATTTAATTTCGTGGTCGCCCTCTTGGTAAACATGTTCAGCTACGGCCGATTTATGTATATATGCCAGGTGGCAGTTTCTCTTATGTTCACTCAGACGAATATTAACACTTCTTTCTGTAGTGTCGATGTACACTTGTCCACAACTACAAGGAATTTTATAGACGTCCGGTGTATCCCAAGGAGGTCGTGCATCTTTTGCAGATCTTAAGTATTCTTTAATTTTCCTGGTTGGTCTGAAAATAGTTTCCACCCCATATTTGTTCAACATTTTTCCAATGCGATCTGTAATCTGACTAATAAACGGAAGAAACACATTCCCTTTTGATAGGTGTGGTTTTTATTATTTTAATTTTCTCCATACAAAAAATATTTTAACATTTTAACATACATATAAATCCCGTCTCCAGGAGCTGCATCTAAATTGAATTACACTATATTTCATGAGGGAAAGGAAATAACATCGCTCAACGATATGTGTGAATTTTTTTTTATTTTTCTGAAGTCAATAGATAATATTTTTTGTTGTCTCTCTTAATTTACCTAGCTAAGAAAATCTTCTCCCTGTTTATACACTCCTGGAAATTGAAATAAGAACACATTGACGCCGGTTTGTAAGCCCCACCATACATGCTCCGGACACTACGAGAGGGCTGTACAAGCAATGATCAAACGCACGGCACAGTGGACACACCAGGAACAGCAGTGTTGGCCGTCGAAGGGCGCTAGCTGCGGTTGGGCACCGCCGCAGTCAGTGTCAGCCAGTTTGCCGTGGCATACGGAGCTCCATCTCAGTCTTTAACACTGGTAGCATGCCGCGACAGCGTGTACGTGAACCGTATGTGTAGTTGACGGACTTTGAGCGAGGGCGTATAGTGGGCATGCGGGAGGCCGGGTGGACGTACCGCCGCATTGCTCAACATGTGGGGCGCGAGGTCTCCACAGTACATCGATGTTGTCGCCAGTGGTCGGCGGAAGGTGCAAGTGCCCGTCGACCTGGGTCCGGACGCACGCCAAAACCGTCGCATCCTACGCAGTGCTGTAGGGGACCGCACCGCCACTTCCTGGCAAATTAGGGACACTATTGCTCCTGGGGTATCAGAGAGGACCATTCGCAACCGTCTCCATGAAGCTGCGCACCGTTAGGTCGTCTTCCGCTCATGCCCCAACAACGTGGCCTCCAGTGGTGTCGCGACAGGTGTGTATGGAGGGACGAATGGAGAGGTGTCCTCTTCAGTGATGAGAGTCGCTTCTGCCTTGGTGCCAGTGATGGTAGTATGCGTGTTTGGCAACACCCGGCATCATGGTGTGGGGAGCGATCTCCTACACTGGCCGTACACCTCTGGTGATCGTCGAGGGGACACTGAACAGGGTACGGTACATTCAAACCGTCATCGAACCCATCGTTCTACCATTCCTAGACCGGCAAGGGAACATGCTGTTCCAACAGGACAATGCACGTCCTCATGTATCCCGTGCCACCCAGCGTGCTCTAGAAGGTGTAAGTCAACTACCCTGGTCAGCGAGATCTCCGGATCTGTCCCCCATTGAGCATGTTTGGGACTGGATGAAACGTCGTCTCACGCGGTTTGCACGTCCAGCACGAACGCTGGTCCAGCTGAGGCGCCAGGTGGAAATGGCTTGGCATGCCGTTCCATAGGACTACATCCAGCACCTCTACGATCGTCTCCATGGGAGAATTGCAGCCTGCATTGCTGCGAAAGGAGGATATACACGGTACTATTGCCGACATTGTGCATGCTCTGTTGCCTGTGTTTATGTGCCTATGGTTCTGTCTGTGTGATCATGTGTTGTATCTGACCCCAGGAATGTGTATATAAAGTTTCCCATTTCTGGGACAATGAATTCACGGTGTTCTTATTTCAATTTCCAGGAGTGTAAATTAATAAACAGTAGCTAACAAAAAGTGTTTTCTATTACAAATATTTAAAGCAAAAGCAGGGTAAGACTCTGAACATGGCGAATTCTTCTGAATGTTGAGACCAGGCAGGTATGTGCTACTAGAGTTCCCACTAGCAGAGTTCAGGTAGTGTGGTGGACACAGCAATTCCTCTGTAGTCAAATTGTGAAGAAGTTCCTAAGAATATTGGGATCCTATACACAAGTTTTAATATAAATCATTTGAATATGATATCAGCCATGCTCACTATTTTGGACAGATAATTGTAGTGAATATGATACAAGGGTTTAGACAATGGAGGCCACTGAGCTGGGATATAGCACTAATAGTTAACTTAATAGTTAACTTCAGGTAATGGAAACAAGTCATTGGTCAAAAAGTATGGTATGATACTAACATTAACATGAATGAATGAATTAAACCACAAATTATGTAAAAACAGAGTAACTAACTTAATTTTAGTTATTTCAGAAATAGCTTGACAATGAATATTATTATTAATACCGTATGTAATAAGAAGCAATGTGAGGCTAAAGGTAGAGAGCGATAATTGATTTTTTACAGAAAATTGCACAGGTTGAGTGAACTGTAAAACCACCCACAGAAGGGTTGCATATACCTTCTAACATCCCCCCCCCCTCCCACGTCTCCGAAGACAGTGGCTTTAAAAAATAAATGGCAGAAATGTTTAAGATATCCACACCTTCCAATTCATCAGAACTACATACATAAAACTCCAAACAGATTAAAATATAGGTATTGAACATGGAAGTTTGGTCAAGTGATGGTCCAAAATCACTTCAACATAAACGAAGCATAGTGCACTGAGTGGAACAATTCCAACACTGACAAGCAGGTACTAATCCAAGACCCCACATAACAGCCTCCTGGATTCAACCTCCCAGGAAAATCTGAATGCCACTGAACCGAGTAAGAACAGACCACGGTAGATGCAGATACTAGATTTACAAGTGGAGAAAGATAGAGAATCTTTCTTGTGACTGCAGTAAACATCAGAAAACTATTCACTACATTACTGTGGAATGCCCTCTCAGGAGATTCAGTGGTACAATGCATCAGATTCACAAAGCAACCCCAGTGGCAATCGAATAGCTGCAATCTCTGGAGTTCAGTCTGTAGAAACATCCATGTTTGGTTCTATCTATTGTGATTCAATCTAGTTACCATCTTTGTATACTTATGTCATATGAAATAAATAAACAAATAAAAGTTAGCATGCACAGCTGGTAGTGTAGCTGGCTACACATTCAGTAGAGAATACTGTTGACTCAACAGAATGGCTGCTTTATGAAATGGAATCCATCAATAAATCTCACAGCCTGGTCTATGATTATGTGTCAATTTCAGTAAGAAATAGCACATTACTTGTTACAGTTCACCTACATAACAGAAAATAACTTTCATATTATATACCTGTATACATTTCAACAGAAATATTTCAGAAATGATTTTTTTTTTTTTTTTTACCTTATCAGGTTCAGTTATTAATAGAAAATAACTGGAGATCAGAAATTTTGCACGACCTGCACAAATATGTTGTTTGGATCAAAATATAAGTCAGTGCTTTGAAACATATGAACAATACTTCAATGAAAAACACGTGATTACTGGAGAACGCGATACCGGTAGAACTACTTTCCGCCGCGCAAAACAATGGCGTCACAACATGGCGCCTATGACGTAAACACCATCCAACGCAGCAACAAATGTAACTAACGGGACAGCACGGGAACTAGGGGGTTATCTGGGCGGGGAACGAAAGCAGTCAATATATTAACACATATAAAAGATAAAAACCAAAAATGGTATCGTCATCTCCAATAAACCCCCACCCACCCAACTGTACAACACGATACCAGAATCTCGAAATCAAACATTACTTGGAAACAAAATTATAACACATGCAAACACCTAAAATTATATACCAAAATCATGATATCCAAACTTTGCCTTCCATGGGAGAACGCGATTCCGCTACATCCACATTAAATTACATACTTGTAACACTTCTGCACACGTATTATTAGCAAAGAATAATTACGTTATAATAAAGCCTGGAACATTTTTCCCGACTACAAAATACGAGCAAAATCCTCAGATGAGGAAGATTCACCACTGCTTCCCTCCTGCCTACTAGTGCCCGGCTTAGGATCCATTTTCCACATACAGGAAACACTGACCGCCTATAAATACCCACACCATATATGTATCGACATGCAATATATCGAAAATCTCAGGTCGAATTCCTCCGCGCAGACACACATGTTATTGTACCGGGATCGCGATCTCCAGTACACCCACACATGTTAAGAATTTATCAACAGACTTGTGCAGGAAAATTCTGTTAAAAGCATGCGGATACTAACAAATTCGAAATTTATAACTGTAGCTTAGACTGCCAGTTATATACAAAAAACATGTTTTAATTAGTCACATTCTGTTGACTAATAATTATAAAATACACTTTAAGAACATTATATGTAACTAAAAATGAAAAGAAAGATACTCAACAAAACAGCTTCCAGCCAACTACAAATACGTGTTCCTCAGAAGCTTAGCAACATTTTCTGATAATAAATAATCGCTGACAGTCACTGCACAACACAAACGTAGTAAAAGGCATCTCAGTTATAAATTCCCGTGCCTGTAATACTTTTGATATAGAAAATGAATTTGCGCAGTAATTGCTGGAAGAAGGACTTCGTTCGCCGATTGATTACAGTCAAACACTAACAAACATCGTTTACTTACTGTAAATACATTTGCTCATATTGTTTCAGACGATCAAACGCAACGTATTTAAAGGTATCGTGAATAGCATGTGGTCGATTTATGAACAAAATGTGGTAATTCACAATTCTTCTCAAACCAATGTGAAAAGCAAGAGAGTGAAAAGTGTGTCCTGCTGTTAAGCGTGTACTGTGACTCCATAAGCTGTAAACCCACCTCTTCCCAAATATAATATAATATAATATATTATACAGCATTTATCGGCTCCATATCACCTCCTTATGTCGTCTTGAGAGAGAAAAACACTATATAACTTCACAGCAAAATAACGGAGCTCCACGAGAACAGCTGATAGATTCAGCTTCAGAGATACTTAATGTCCTGTAGGAATTTCACTCTCATTTTCTGCTGCTCAAAAACTAGTATAATTTCTGTCTAAAATCTAAATTCCCTAATTACGTCGACACATAAAATTTACGAATACGCCAGCATTTTTATTTTTTTAAAGTAATCCATGGCAATGGAAACATCATTACATATGTAGATTTGTTAAAATCCAAGATCCACGTTATATCTCAATACGTTTATCCAGTTTCTTTATATTTCACTTTTCATACTAATAAGAAAAACGTTTATTTTAATTGATATGTACGTAAACTCAAAGTTGCTATCTTAAAGTTCCTGAATTTGTGCATTCGAATTATTTTTATTGATTGATTTCAGATGAGATAACTGAATTTATAATGCGAGGGACAGCTTGCTGCAGTGGCAATTACAATACACCATCAAATTATTTTTATTATTATGAATACTATCTGATATACTTTGAGTGTTAAATTCCTACACTCATCTACTTTTGCCGATTACGAATTTAAAACCCTTCGGGCACCTTTAGTAAACGAGTCATCACTTCCCTTTGTAATTCATTACACTCCTTGAACTGTCCTAAAAAACAAAAAGTTCCAAATCCCTTACGCATGACGTCTAGCGACAGTTGCAATGTCTAGTGCCCAGTGGTTATCCTGTCCATTTCATGCACTACTCGCAATTATTTGAGCCTATCCATCCAACCGCCATCATTAACAAATGCCTTAATCATCCTCCTGTTTACTAATGCTTCTCTTTTATCTTATCAGTTAATGACTGTGTCCTGTGGTTTTTTCAATAAACAAATCTAGCTGCTTTCTTTTGTCCGCTCTCCAACTACTGTATTTGATACAAAAAATGTTGGTGCCAAACTACATCATATTCAAGCAATGGTCCTACAAAAATTTTGTAACCCAATATGGTGTATGCTTCTATGGTGTACCCTTTACAACCTTTACCAATAAAATTAGGAATTATTAATGTAGTAGTAGTAGTACTATAGTTGTGCTCAAAATCATATATAAACATTAAATTATTTCATATTATTGAAACATTCTTCTACAGAGTAAAAGGAGTGGTATAGAGATATGACATTAACTATTTCTCAATATTTCCCCTTTCTGAAGTTGCTTTTATATTATGTGGTAATTTATTGAAAACCTTAATCCCTATGTGAAATGTTTTATTTTGATACATTTTTATTTTTGTCTAATTGTTTCATTGTGAAATGTACATGTACCTCATTATTTGTTTTAAGAGCTGCCTGCATCTTTACCTATGACATTATTTCTAAAAAAAAAAAAACTTAATGGTTTCAAAGATGTAGATGCTTGGTAATGGGAGAATATTCATATATTTACGACGCTGATGATAAACTCCAGAGTATAATCCATAATCTATTGGTGAATGAAAATAAGCAAAGTAAGTATTTTTTAAATTTTCTTTACTAGTAGTTAATTTTAAAACTAGTAATGCATGAGGTTTGATTTATAGTTGAAATATAGAACATCGTTTGTCTATTCCATTTAAAATCAGATTGAATCCATAAAACTAACAATAATGAGCTCTAATCTGCTTGCTAAAGTCTGATTACTCAAAATAATATTTTGGTTGGCAGGGTTCCTATTTTTAGCAGTATGGAAATTTACTGCAATGGTTTTATCACAATTTATTTTTTTAATGGCTGTTTTCGGACCATGCAGATAGCTGTTTGTGTTTTATTAATATCTTTCTGAAGAACATATTCAGTTCCACCTTTAATTGGAAGTGTTTTGTCATCTGCAGAGAGAATATTATTATGTGATTAATGTCATTGATATACAAAAGAAACAGGAGGGTTTCAAGAACCGGACCCTGTGGAATACAATTTTTAATATATCTAATGCCTGATACATGCTCTCCGATTATTAAACTTTCTGTGTCCTTACATTTAAAGTGACAAACTGTTTCCTTCCATCAAGGTATTTAACACCGAATTTAAAAATTCCTTCACTGACAAAAACATGGAAAACATTCCCGTTTTTCCACGGCGTGTAGAATTTGAGATGGATCCGGTTCAAATTGATAGTGTAGGTGTCACAAAGTAATTAAAACTTCTGAAGTGGGGTAAAGCGACGGGTTCCGATGGTATACCAGTATGAGTATTTTCGGAATACGCGGAAGAAATAGAGCCATTTCTGTCAGATATATTTTATAAATATTTGAAAGAAAGAAAAATACCTTCTGACTGGAAAATAGCGCAGGTGATTCCCGTTTTCAAGAAAACAGATCGGAGAGATTCTAGGAATTATCGATTCATTTCTCTAACATCTGTTTGCAGTAGAATTCTGAAGCATGACATATGATTTAACGATATTTCTAGATGAAAACGAGTTACTTATAGCAAACCAACACGGATTGCGGAAGAACCGATCGTGTGAAACCGAAATGACTCAGTTTTCTCATATTATAATGAAAGTTATTGATCCAGGATTACAAATTGATGCTATTTACTTGGATTTTCAGTAAGCTTTTGAATCTGTACCACACAACAGAATTTTAGAGAAGATTCGAGCGTGCGGTATATCTCATCAGATTTTCGAATGGATACACGATTTTCTTACTGGTCGATCACAGTATGTCGTTGTTGACGGGGAAGCCTCTTCTAAGCCAGATGTTACTTCGGGCGTTCCTCAAGGAAGTGTAATAGTACCACTTCTTTTCTTAATTTTTATAAACGATCTCGGTGACAATGTTAATTGCAGGATGTGATTTTTTGCTGATGATGCAGTTATTTATAGGGAAGTGAGGTGCTCCGACGATTGCATAGAAATTCAGCGCGATCTGGAAGTTATTTGTGAATGGTGCCGTTACTGGCAGCTTACACTTAACTGCAAAAAGTGTATGGCAATGCAAATAAGTAATAAATATGCCCCGTTTACTCACGGGTACAAAGTTAACAATTAACTAGCTGATACGGTGGATTCCCTTAAGTATCTAGGCGTAACAATACAAAGCAACATGAAATGGGACTTGCACGTAACTTCCGCCGTAGGCAAAGCTAATTCTGAACTATGATTTATAGGTCGTTTTTTGAGAAGTTGTTATGCTCATACAAAGGAAATAGCGTACAAAACACTTGTGCGTCCTCATTTGGAATACTGTTGTGGAATTTGGGATCCGTATGGCAAAGGATTGATTGACACATTAGAGAAAGTACAAAGGAGAGTCGCTCTATTCGTGACTGCTAGTTGCAGCCCTTACGTAAGTGTCACAGAGCTGATACGTGGGTTGTGCTGGGATTGTTTGGCGGACAGACTTCGTTTTCGTTTGAATTTGTTGGAAAATATGCGAAAATTTTTAATTTACGAGTGCTACGAAATAATTCTTCCGCCAACCTATTTCGGTCGCAATGACAGGAGGGATAAGATTCGAGAAATAAGATGCCATACTGATACGTTTATGTGTTCTTTCTTTCCTCGTTCTGTTCAGGACTGGAATGCACTGAATTAGGATTGGTGCTTAGCACCCTCTGCCACCCACATTATTTGTGAATTGCAGAGTATAGATGGAGATGTAGATGTAGAAGGTAATGACTTGAACCATTTGTATGCTACACCCCCGATTATCGCAATGAAAAAACTTAGACAAGAGGATTTTATGATCTATCACAGCAAAAGCTTTAGACAAGTCTAGAAATATGCCAGTTAATTCTTCTTTTTATCAATTATTATTAATATATTATTAATACAAGCATATAGCTGTCTGGGTTGATTTCTGTGTTCTAAATTAATGTTATGAATCGGATAATATATTATTTTTGTAAATGAAGCTTTAATACATAATTTTCTCTAGTATTTTTGATATCGCAGATGGGGTGGTAAAAGGATGATGGTTATCTGATATATCCGCAGGCCCACCGCTAGCTGTTTGAGCGCCCGCGTGCAATACCGATTATGCCGCCCCCTGTCTAACTACAGCCAGTGGCCGAGTTATGAAATTTCCGAACCGGTTAAAAAAAAAACTGTGAGTTTGCCGCCCCTTCGAACATTAATTTCCGCCCCCATTGTTGCCATCCCGAGTGTCGCAGGGCGCCTGAAGCAGCTGCTGAGCTAAAAAAAAAAAAGGTGGCAACTATCGCGGGGCGGCGACTGTCGATCACTCGTTTTGCCGCCCCCTTCGATGTGCCGCCTGCGTGCGGTGCACGCCTTGCACGCCCCCTTACGGCGGCCCTGTATATCCGTTTCTCCCTTCTTATGTATCGGAACAACGTTTCCTAGTTTTAGTATTTCTGGGAAAGTACCAGAGTGTAATGAAGTATTACATAAATGTGTTAGTGTTCGAATTATAGCCAAACAAGGTGTCTATGAGAGTTTACGCCAAATTGATGAATTGGATCACTGACTGATGCATCGAAAAATTTCTATGGCTGTCTTAAAAAACTGTAAGGAGGCTACTCACACAATTCGATATCAGAAAATTTTGAAAATCATCCCAAGGAAATTACTTAAGGTACCAAAAAAAGCTAAAAATCCACAAGTTAATAATAATACTACAGATAAATATAGTAGGATTTGACACTAATCTTGAAACCTTAATTAAACTGAGACCTGATACTTTTTGCTTACAAGACGACTTGAACATTGCGATTTTAGTGCCGGTCGATAGTGGGCGGATAACAAATAGAGTAGAAAAATACAGAGAAATCAGTTTAACATCAGTTGTGGGTAAATAAATGGAGATTATTCGATAAATATGGGTAATACGATGAAGAAGGCAAACAACCAGAAATTGTAGGGTAATATAGGTTTGACCTGTTGCCAGACTCAGGAGGGTAATTGCCTCATGTAGATGTAAAAGTAGGTAAGATGCAGCAGGCTTTAGTATTAAGGGCGTGCAAGGCAATAAAGGATTCTGCTGTTAGGTAGTAGCCATGGGAGAGGTGTATGCCCTCACAGGATCTGTTATGCACAGGGTACTCTACATCTGTATACATAATAAGCAGGCTCTTCTTTGAATCTATCTTCAGCTTTATATCTTGTCCAGATTTCCCTGCAGCTGTTCACAGTCTTTTTACCGTTTTTATCCTATATTATAAAACATTATTTCATCTGGAATAAATCTAACTTGTAATAAAAAAAACCATCAATACAATCATTTATACGAATGACGAATAACAATGGTCCCAATACACTACCCTGTAGGACTCCCATGTGCACTCCTACTTGTTTTAATTTGAACCATTTAAGAATCCTTCTTACCAGAAAATCAATTTTTCACCTACTCCAATTGTTTTTATCTTAGTTAGCACTATTTTATGGTTCACTCCATAATCCTGAAAGGTCTGTTGCTGCACTATCAGTTTGGCCCTCCCATGTCCGATGAATTAGACGTGGCCTAATGAAGGACCGCCAAACCTATGGCGTGAAGAAATTTGGGGAAGAACATCCACTACAGCCACAGTCTACCACAAGCGGACTGGAATCTCTGTTCATTTATAAAACCTCCATAAATATATATATAACGAACAGCTAAGTGGGCTAAGACAACAACGAAATCTGTTTTTATCTGCAGTAATAATGCATGATCATAACATTAGAACGCATGACAGTTGTACATTGTTATACCATTAATTGGATTCGCAGTACTTGGAATTCCAGAACTTTCTTTTCCTGATCTGTCATAATAGTAGATGTAACAACAAATAAGGAGGACCTCTGAAAACCACCGCTCTGAAAGTGGCTACACGCTTATTCTGACAGAAGTGAAATAGTGTTCAATACACAAACAACGAATTTTGTGGCTTCTCGAAACTAATTGTCTTCGATATATCGGCAGCTTGCTGGATTGATGGTAAATTGTGTTAATGGACTTTAAATCAGATTATGCTTGTACGGAAGTATAGTAGATATGTTCCTTTGAACGGTATCAACCTTAATCAGTAAGCAATATTGTCGGTAATAAATGGCTGTTAGACTCAATTCGTATTAGTATTGTTATTATTTAAAATTGCCCTTTTTTTTCCTTGTGGGTTTACAGCATCGATCGACGGCCAAGGTCATTTAGCGGTGGGATTTGGGGGCTGGGGACAATGAATGGGATGGAATTCGGCCTGGAGTGATTTGGGGAACCATGGAAAACCCAAATCTGGAACAGCCCGGACGGGGATTAGAACCGGCGTCCTCCCGAATGCGAGGCCAGAACGTTTAACCGTTCATCCACCACCCTCGGTTTTAAAATTGCTGTTGGACTTTAGCTTTGGTGAGAATTTCGCTACACGTAACTTTTCCTAACCAAATGTCATCTTTAAAATTCGTTCAGTGTTTATAGTAAACTGTTTTAGCTAATTCCAAAGTATAAATTATTTTGATGCTTGCTGCCTACCATCACAAGAAAGACAAAATTTAGTAGTCAGAAAAAAAAGAAACAGTCTGCTACTAACAACATAAAACACTGAATGAGTTTAAAAATTAAAAATTCGTAAAGAGCAAAAGGTAGATGACTGGGGAAATTACACTTCAATAACTTAAGATAAAAAAAAAAAAATGAGAATAAGGGGAAGTACGAGATTTAAGGAGGTGGGTTGGGAAATTGTAAGCGGAGCATGCACTGAATTCCAATTGAAACAAATACTGAATTTCACTTCCACAGGAAATATCTTTTCATCTCACATACTTCTTTGCAACGAGAAATTATTTTATAAAATTATCGATTGTTCCGGTATGTTTTTTATTGTTTGGAGAATCTATTCATAAACCCTTGTGTGGTCACTGAAGCTAGATTGTTATTTTTAGTCTTTGTGTTTTGAATTCAAATATTATGGTAAGTGTATCAAATTTCTTTCTCATTTATAATTTTGAGAGTGAAATTTTTGTCTTGTGTTTAGTGGTATAGTAAAAACTTGAGTAATGGTGCATTACTAAGATATTCAGATTTCAAAATGGTAAGTGATCAGTAATTGTTTGGAGCAGATTCCCATTATAGTTTGAGAAATACTTAGAAAATTAGCTAAAAGTGCAGTATTTAACTGATCAGATATAGAGTATTGTTCCTTTCACATCGTGAACGATGAATTTCGAGTTAGATGTTTGAATCGATGGCAGCCATATTAGAGGAAGTTCTGGTTAGATTTCAATTCACACTGGACTGGAAAGTGAACTGTCTTTCTTGGCAAAGCATATAATATTATTTTTATTTTGAATTTCGTTACATGGAGTCAGCATTTCATACATCCGAATGTATTTTCATTCGTATTACAGTATAAGCAGCCTATACCAAAATTATTAATGCTTTTGTCGGTATAGCTTGAGGTACAAGAATTTAAATAACTAATATGTATATCAATGACTTACTCAGAAATATTGAGGGTGAAGGTATTGATGGAATTTTATTTGCTGATGATTTGTGGCTTAAAGCATGCAGTAAAAATAAAGTAGGAACAATTGGATAAGTTAGACTCGAGTACTCCTTTTACTACAAGACTAGGTGTGCTGCTAGGCAATTTAGCCCTTCATACAGATAAAATTGCTGACATACATTTTAGTTATAATAGAAGTATCAATGACTTAAATTCTCTAAATAACAGTAATTTGAAATTCTTTGGAATCATGTTGGATTCTAATTTGTCCTGGAATAATCATGTTGACTGTTATGAAGGAAAATGGCGCAAAGGCCATATACATGTTAAGGAGACTCAGTGTGAACAGTTGATGAAATTATTGCTTACAGTTTATTATGCTCAAATTCAAAGTATTTTAAATTATGGTATTGTCCTTTGGGGATCAAGTTGTTATTGTAAAAACTATTCATCTTACAGAAAAGAGCAATTAGGATAATTTGTAATGTACCATATACAACTTATTGTACACCTTTATTTGTAGAATTAGGTGTATTAACTTTATATTCTCCGTATATATTTAATTTGCTCATATATGTACTTACATAGCCATTTAGAAAATTTTTACATTAATGCATATGATACTAGAAGTAAATATCCTCTAGAATTCGACAATATAGTCATAGCAGCAGCTCCAAAAAAAAAAAAAAAAAAAAAAAAAAAAAAAAAAAAAAAAAAAAAAAAAATGGTATTATATTTCGACTAAGTTGTACAATGAAGTGCCTATACATTTAAAATTATTGTCACATAATAATTTCAAAGCTAAAATTAAGAATTTATTAGAGAATGTTTATATGATATAAATGGTTTTTACAGCATTAATTGGAAATCTCATGTACCGTAATGGACTTAAATAAATTAGGCAGATTCTATTAAAGTATGGGTTTGTATATTGTAAAGTTTGTAGTAATTAGATTGTTGTGGTTTTGAATTGTATATAGCGATTTCTTAAATTGTAATGTATTGTAGTCCACTTGTTGGGCTTAATTTGACAATTGTCCATATATTTACATGTTTATGACAATAAAGATTCTGATTCTGATTAATATACCATAGTTTCCTGAGTGCCATGTTACCGACATCATTACTCCAGTTGCATGTAAGTAGTTTCAGCTGTATCGTGACCTGTAACAGTGTGATTAATATATTTAGTTATAACTGTTTCTCAGTCGCTTGTGTCCAGAACTGTGCAATCATTATGCCTACCTGTACTCTCTGAGCTATATTGGAGTCAGAACTTCTTCTGCTTCGTGCTGTAGACTGTTTCGTTTATATATTGCACGAAATGGAATGGAAAATTCGGAATAATTAACACAACATGAGATAGGGGAGAGTAGGGATACTTGAGCATATGGGATACTTGAGACACTTCCATTTTTTATTAGTAAAGCAATTTGAAATGGCAAGATTGGCATCCTATTAATACTTGTTCTATGTACAGTAGTCAGAAGAAACAAGTTGGCTAAATGGTCAGTTACAGATTTCATGGAAGTTTTAATTTTTTGTGGCCTCACAGTAAATATTTATGGCTATGAACTAACAATTATTTTTCTTCAACTATTTGTCACTAACCTAATGTGTGAAGATAGGTAGAAAACTTACTATATTAGTTCTTATTTGGTACTAACAGACTTTAAAGAAAGTCTCACATAACGTGAAGATTGACTAAACAACATTAGTGGAGTGTGTGGGGATACTTCAGACAGACAACCTAGGGATAGTTGAGACATGTCTCAAGTATCTTTATTAAAGATAGCAATATTTTTAGTGTTTGCTTTTGATTAATTTTCTATATAATTTCATTTAACTATATGAATATATCCAATTACTTGTATAATAATGAAAGATAGGCCTACTGGTAAAAATATCATATTTATAAATTATACTGTACCAAAAATTAAAAATAATGATTTTTGTTTTAAAAAATGATACAGTTTAACAAATGGAAGGATGGTCGCAGTTGCCACGAACATAATGCAGGAATCCTGAGCGAAGAAGTTGAGGACGTATAATACTGAGATCGGTAGTAAAGAAGAATAACACAGACTGAACAATGCTTTCAAAGTACATAGTAAATTGGGCCCAGAAGAAGAAAATATTTACGAGCTGATTGAAAAGAAAAATTTTAATAAGTCAGGAGGGAAATTTTTTTAAAGACTCTTTTGAAAGCTTCCAAACTTCTCTATGGTTTGTCCACAAAGATGTATGTAAATTAGCTTACGAATTTGTTGCTGCAACTAATAAAAATGTTCAACTATGCGGGATATTAACTCTTCTGTTCTGTTTGTGGTTTTTTGTGAGAAAGATTTAAAAATTAGGCAGCCCAACGGTAATGACTGGTTATTAGTTGATAAAGAGCGAATAGAAATGTTGCTAAATACACGTTTTGTACTGTCAAAAATTATCATGTTACAATTTTTATTTTTTTAAATTGGATATGGTGAGTTGTTACTGAATAATCTTTGACCCTATGATTATTTTAATTGTTGATACACCAATTTACATGACAGATTAAGCTATTTTTAAATAACATTTGCAACTCCTTAGTATTTGGTGATAATATTAAATATTCAACTAGGGTTAATTTTCTACCTAAATATAATTGTGTAGGTATATATCTAGTGCTTTGATATTTAAAGCTGAACTTAACAGTAGGTTACTATTTTATTTATGTAAGCACTTAGTATTAGGGCAAGTTTTTTAAACATATTTTATAAAATTTCAACCTCTGTCTCAAGTATCCCTAATGTCCGTCTCAAGTATCCCCAGCATGGGGATACTTGAACCATGTTGCAAGGGTTTTAACAAGTATTGTTTATGCTATAATATAATGCAAAACTAGCCATTATTTTTATATTTTTGAATGAAGGAAACATTGTTCCTCCTAACACAATATTTAAAAAATTGAAAAGCTGTTAGAAAAAGCTACAAAAATGTTTATCTCAAAAGTGGCTCATGTATCTCTACTCTCCCCTACTATTTTATATAGTGCCAGAACCAAATTTCAGTGCAATCGCCGCTTGTTACAGAGTTTAACAAAGAGCAGGCGTTAAGAGTTTAAACATCTTCACGATTTTATTGATAAATTCTTTTGAGTGAGTGGTAACTATACATGCCTACTATACAGATTATACTACGAAGAGTGAAGGCAGGGTTGGCTGATACAGTAAATGCGTGGTATTATTATCCTGTATAATCAGATTTCAGATCTCGGATGGTAATGGTCTTCCTGATTCGCTGGAAACATTTATGATTACGAAATTACGACTGCTAAGATTTCTGATATCTATATACTATAGAATTTTGAGGGATGTAGCGTCCCTAAGATACAGGAAATTGAGCTAGACAATTTGGCCCCAATTGGTTCCAGATTATGATTTATTGATGCAAAGCTTCCATGTTATCTCAAAATAAACATATAATCTGGTTAATCATCATTTCACAGTCAATTATTCCATACTATTTAATCAGAAAAACACTGAAATTGCAAAAGGAGTCATTAAACAAGGTACGTTATTGTACAATGCTGTGCGAAACTGAATAAAATTTAATTTATTTACACAATCCTGTTGCAAATCTTTGAGGGTTGATATATTGTGGTGCATGTTTTATATTTACTTCATTTGGATGAACTCATTCAGGAGCTCAAAAAGGCAGTTTTACTAGTTAAAAAATTCAACCAGTTTTTTATATTTTAGTGATTTTATATAACTGATTTTTATTTATATAGGACTTACTTTTTGTTAAAATTAACATTTAGTCATGTTTTAAAAGGAAATGTTGATTAGCATCCTGTGATATTTCTTTAGAACTTGTACCAAAGAGGTAGGTAAATTAATGGAAAGATTGATATGCAACCATCAGAAATGTATATGAGGAACGTAAGTCGTTTTCAAGTAGGCAACATGGGTTCAGGCAAGGATATTCATGCGAATCTCAGTTGGTGGGATATATGCAAGATATTTCAGATAAAATGGACAAGGGAGGCCAGATTGGTAGTGTAGCACTAGATCTTACAAAGGCATTTGACATTGTAAGCCACAAAATGATAGTAAATAAGGTAAAAACTATTGGAGTGGATGAGAAAGTGATTTGCTGGGTAGAAGAATTTTTAAAAGGTAGAAAACAGAATTTAGGGTAGGAAATGCGTATCAAAAGAAGTGAAGTAAAAATGGGAGTGTGCAGGGTAGCGTATTGGGACCATTGCTATTCATTATTCTAATGAATAATTCTGTTGATTGTTTACTATCCGAAATTAGATTGTTTGCAGATGGCATAATGCTGTATAAAAGGATCAAAACGATAGAGGACTGTAAACAGTTGCAGGGTGATCTGAACAGGATCTCTAGTTGAGTTGGTAAACATGGGATGAAGATAAATGCAAAGAAGAGTCAACTAATTATACACAAATAAAAAACAAAAGGTTAATTATGAATATAAGGTGGGAAAGTATTGCTTGCTGAATACTTGAAATGTAAATATCTTGGCATTAACTGGGCAGGACACATTGGACAGGTGGTAGGAAAAGGTTTCAAAATCCTGCACTTGTTGGAGAGAGTGATGAGGATGCACGAGAGAAGTATAGGAATTGGGTTACAAAATTAGGTCAGACCATTGCTCCAATATGGTAGTGCAGTATGGGACCACAGCTGGGCACAAAACAGTTAATCTGTTAATCGTTAATCAACGAAGTTAAAAAAATTGCGAAAATTTAACTTTTAAGTTAACCTAAAAAATCATTAACGGTCTTCTTAACTTCCGTAAATTGGACTTCCGTTAACTTTAGTCCGTTACATAGGTTGTTGACGTCTTTTCGTTTGTTTGAACTTTGCGCCACGCCACCACTCGTATTCACGGATGCCAGATTGTATAATTGGATACAAAACTTGTTTAATTTGGTTTCCTCTTGTATCCTGTTTGTATAACAGATTGCCTTGTATAATTGGATACAAAAATGAGCACTTAAAAGTAAAGTACATTCCAGCACCTTTTTGAAAGTGTTTTCCCTTTATTTCATTGAGTTGGCAACCATTCCTACATATCTATTTCCTTTTTGTTATTCAAAATTTATCAATGTATACATTGTTTACTTTTCGTGGACTTTTTTTGCTCCCAGCACTTTCACTCACGTATGTAATCAATGGATGACCCATTTGTATAATTGGGATTCATTCTGTATAATTTCAAAGAGATAGCGGTATAATATAAGTTGGCTGTACTGGCAGCGCTGCTCGTATGTTCGGTGTAGTAGTGGGCGCCGCCTGCTAAAATCTTGGCGGCGGCGCGCCGAGCATTTTCAGCCGGTGGCGGCGTGATTATTTTATATTGTGAATTCTGCAAACGTAAATAAACTAAAAAAGCGTCATAACCTATCTTACTGACAAATCAACATTATTATTTGTAATGAGGTGTATTTATTATTACAAAATGTATGTCGTTATATACGTTTAGTAAAAACATCGCGTTCAGTTGGTGTTGAAACAACAGTGACGGATCGGCAGTGTGTGTCGGAAGAGGTTAATCGGACAAACTGTTCGGCTGTCAAATGGGGAATTACTCGGACGAAATTCTGTGCCAGTGGATGACCGGCTGCCTGATCGATAGTTAGTATCGCACTGGAGTCTGCAAACAGTGTTGCAGATCAGCAAAAAACTCAACTTTCAGTAACCAGTGCCAAAAAATTCAAATAAATAATACATAAGTTAGGAAAAAGGTGATGTGCAATTTTATTTCGAAACATTTGTGTGTCTTTTTTTTATTTTATTTTTTTAAAGTAGAATCTAGTTTGGCAGTTTCGGCCGTGTAATGTAAAAGGATGTCGCTGACTAACTTCCGTTCTATTTGTTCACGTAAAAACATGCAGGCCATGATTTAGTGAAACCAGGCCGGGTCGTCTAAAGGGACCTTTAGGTCACAGGTAGGCTGTGGCACAAAGGTAACCGTAACAGGCATTGGTCGTAGATTTTAGGTTGGCCGCAAATTTCACTGGTCGCAGTTTTCACATATTCAGGTGTCCAAGTCCAACTTGTTTTCTATAATATTGTTGCTTTTCATTCTGCATTCATGTTTTTTTTTTTTTACTACTTTTTTCTTTTTATAAGTCACGAGTACCTTAATTGTCTCTCGTAAGACAATTTACAAGTGTTATGTTGATCACAGTCTCAACAAAGATAAAAACAGACAGGAATACCACTTCGTTGTTGTGGCGATAGCGTAACCACAATTTGTTAATTTTTATAAATAAATCCACACTTGCATCATGGTACATAACACCTTTAGATAGAGAGCAATTATACCTACCGTACTATAATACTAATACATCAATACAACTTTTGACTAGTTAACTTTTAACGGATAACTTAAACTTGCGTTAAATTTATAACATTTAAAGCTTTAACGATTATCGAAGCTAACTTTTTAAGTAGCGGAATAATGATTAACGAAGTTAACGTTTGGATTAACTGTGCCCACCTGTGTATGGGACGCACATTTTGAGTATCAAATACAGGAGTTGGAGAAGGTGCAAAGAAGGGCTGCTAGATTTTTGTCTGGAAATTATCGCAGAATGCAATCAGTGAGAGATATGATAATGGAGCTGGGATGGAATTCATCGCAAGACAGGAGGAGGATGAGGAGGGTCATGGGAGTGTACAGGGTATACTGGCGATGAGGCATGGAAAGATATTGCTGTAAGTATGAAAAGTAGTTCATGGAAGGGAAAAGATGTCCATGACCACAAGCTGGCACTCGATTTCAGGCACAAGGTTGTGGGAAGATTTTCTTTTTTAGGTAAGGGTGTCAGGGATAGGAATGAGTTACCGAGGGGAATGATGAATAACTTACTGAAAACGTTAAAAGAATTTAAAGATAAAATTTGTAGAGGGCAAATGCAGGTGGGTGCAGGATAGGGGAAAGTTGGGTGTGTAGGGATATTGCCACCGGAGCGTGTGCTCCATTGCAATAAATTAAATTAAAATTACAGAGTTCAGGTTCACTGTTTTTACTTGTACATTAAGATTGTTAACCATGTTTTATTAAATTTTTATTTTATAATTTTTAATTGCGATGGAGCTAACATTCCAGGCAATACCCCCAGTCATCCATTTATCCCTTTTTTTTATAAATATATGTTTTTAAAATTTGAATTTTAAATCCCTCCCCATTTACTATTATGATTTACAAATTTTAATTCTAAATTCCTTATGCGATTTTGGAAATTATTCATCACTACACTTGGTAATCTCTTCCAATCTCTGACACCCTTACCAACAAAATAAAATGTTCCCACTCCCTTATGCATGATATTGAATGAAAGCTTGTGGTCATGGTCTCCTTTCCCTTCCGTGCAGTATTCCTAATTCTTTTACCAATATCCTTTCAAGCTCCATCACCAACAAATGCCTGTACATTCCCAGCACTCCTTTACCTTCATCCTTTCCCAACCCAGATCCCTTATCATATCAGTTACTGACTGGATCCTGCAATAATTTTCACAAACAAATCTAGCTGCTCTTCTTTGCACACCTTTCAGCTCCTGTATTTGATAACCAAAATGTGAGTCCCAAACTACACCACAATATTCAACCAATGGTAAAACCAAGTTTTGTACCCAACTCCGTAATTTCTCTGGTAGTTTGAGGGTTGATGCTTCATTTTTGTAAATTGGTAATAGATGCTGGTGCTGGCTATAGTTCTGTGTCTTTTAATTGTGGAATTCCAAATTAGTTGTTCTGTGTTTTGCTGCTACTAACTTCTTAAAATTGCAGGAACCATATTTCTATTTGGTCAACATACCATCAATAATGAATATTATTAAATATCATTGCATTTAATTTTAGGAACCTGGAGCAGTTGATGCCAGTGACACTTACTGCGACATTGACATCAAAAGATGACCGTTTAACTATAGATATAGTTCCCAAACTGAAAGTGGTAAGTGTGATTATTAAATATCATGATTTTATAGTTGTCTTGATACAATACCTTTATTAATGGAAATGTTGATTATTTTGGCATCCTGTGACGTTTGTTTAGAACTTGTACCAAAGAGTTCAGGTTTACTGTTAATGACCTCTTGTACATTAGAATTGTTAACAGTGATTGCGGACTGATGCTTCATTTTTGTATTAGTAATAAATGCTGGTGCTGGCTATATTTTTCTTTCGTTTATTCGTGGAATTCCAAATTGTTAGTACTGTGTCTTGCTGCTACTAATTTCTTAACATTGCACAACCCGTAGTTTTATTTGTTTCAAATATCATCATCAAATAAGGAATATTATTAAACATCATTGCTTTTAATTTTAGGAACCTTGAGCAGTTGATGCTGATGACAGTTGCTGCGACATTGAAATTAAAGATGATCGTTTCACTATAGAGATTGTTCCCAAACTGAAGGTGGTAAATGTGATTATTAAAAGTTATGGTTGTCTTGAAATGAATACCTTGATTAATAAGTTGAGAAATTTTATTTTCATGAAATTGGCATATACTTTTACACGATAGGTTGCATGTAAATGTTATTATTTGCTAAGTGACTTCCTTGAATGTGATTAGTTAGTCTACAAAATTTATAATAACTATAATGCCAATGGCCTAGAATATGTCAAATTTTCTCATTATTTTAGAAATGCCTGAAGCATGTTTTAAAGAGTCTATCATTATAGATAACAAATATAGCAAGAAGTTGTAGGAAGTCATATCACATCCTGTCATTTATCACTTTCTGCTACATAACTCAGCCAGGAAATTTCTCATACAGCAGGACAACTGTCTCTTGTGAAGTTTGACAGTGATCACCATGTAGTTCAATCACAAGACTTTCATATTCATAATCTCCAAGCTAGGCCATAAAATACACTTCTGGTCAAAAGAATTCGGACATTCCTTTGTAACATGGAATTGAATGCTAATGTTATTACAAACAAATCCCCTTTTAAAAGTAAGTGGGTAGTACTGTGTTGTCAGTGGAGAAGCAATAAAAGCAGAATGGGTCAGTCAGTAGAGCTCAGCAACTAAGCATTGCTTGTCACCTGAATTGGGCATTTCAATTATTCTGAAGCTGTTAACATGATTGTGAAGTGAAACTAATGAACATTCATAACTAAACCAAAGGTACACATATAATAATAGACAGGGACCGTTGATCATTGCGAAGGGTGGTTGTAAAAAATTGCTAGTAATTGGAGGCATATATCACTGAGAAGCTGCAAAGAGCTATGAGTAGTCTAGCCAGCGCAAAGACTGGGTGTTGGGAGTTAAAAAGGATGGGGTAATTATCGAATCAGTGCTAAGTGACACTTGGGTGGTGTAAAGTGGATGGCTGGAAACTAGTGATTTTGAGCGATGAATCATTACATACCCTGTGGCGATCTGATGGAAGGGTTCAGGTATTGGTAAATGCTTGGAGAACGTTATTTGTGATCATGCGTAGTGCCAATACTGAAAAACATAGTAGATGGTGTTAATGTATGGGTTTTTTTACATGGTTAGAGAATGTTCTATTTTGTGCTTAAAAAATCTTGAAATGCAGACGGATATAAACAAGCTTTGAACATTTATTTTGTTGTTGTGGTCAATGGTAGTATAAAACTGTACTGTCTCAACCAGAGACCAAGTGTTTTTTCTTCAGTTAAATGTTCTGTAAGAGCTCCCCAGGACAAGCAACTAATTTTTTAAACTAATATCACCAACATTGAATTAAATACAACACAGTGGTATGCAAATCAAATAATGAATCCTTATTGGAACATCCAACGAATATCGAGATTCAGAAAATATGCTCGTAAAATCAATCCTCAGCTCGGTCCCAAATCTTTGATATACGAAAAATTTACTTACAAAGAATATTTTAGTGTACATATTCTGAACTATTTTCAAGCTGACTCAAAAAACTTGCAGAGCAAACCAGGAAGGTGAGAAGTTTATTCACCTTCCAAATTTCAGTAGTTAATTCCAAATTTTACAACATGGTTAACTCGTAGT
>JARYHS010008409.1:638251-656032 GCA_031002005.1 Vandiemenella viatica
ATGTAGTAGTAGTACTACAGTTGTCCTCCAAATCATACACATAGATTAAATTATTTCATATTATTCAAACATTCTTCTACAGAATAGAAGAAGTGGTATTGAAGATATGGCATTAACGATTTCTCAATATTTCCCCTTTCTGAAGTTGCTTTTATATTATGTGGTAATTTATTGAAAACCCTAATCCCTATATGAAATGTTTTATTTTGATACATTTTTCTGTTTGTTTGCATAATATGCAAATCTAATTGTTTCCTTGTGAAATGTACATGTACCTCATTATTTGTTTTAAGAGCTGCATCTTTAACTATGACATTATTTCTAAAAAAAAAAACATAATGGTTTCAATGATGTAGATGCTTGGTAATGGAAGAATAATTATATATTTAAGACGCTGATGATAAACTCCAGAGTATAATCCATAATCTATTGGTGAATGAAAATAAGCAAAGTAAGTATTTTTTTAAATTTTCTTTACTAGTAGTTAATTTTAAAACAAGTAATGCATGAGGTTTGGTTTAATTTATAGTTCAAATATAGAATATCATGTGTCTATACCATTTAAAAACAGATTGAATCCATAAAACTAGCAATAATGAGTCAAATCTGCATGCTAAAGTCTGATTATTCAAAATAATATTTTGGTTTGCAGGGTTCCTATTTTTAGCAGTATGGAAATTTATGAAGCGTCTGTGGGTACACCCATTCCGTGCGAGAATCCTCCCACTCCCTCGCCACGCGGAAGTGACGTAGCAATTACGATACGTGTAACTCCTTTGGTATTGTCTCTGGTATTGAGTTGCAGCGCCATTACATTATGTGTTTGTTTTCATTGTCTCTGTTTTTGTCATGGAGGAACCTCCATGGTTTTTGTTTGTTATGGAGTGCGTTTATAAGAATTTAACGCTGAAAGAGTTACTCCTTCAAGACGGAGCACGTAATCTGTCGAAGTGCACGAAACAAGAACTGATTAGCAGGTGAGAATTCACAAGATCAAAGCGAATAATTTACTACACACGATCCAAAATGCATATTATTTCTTAAAATCTATATGTGAAGCCGTTAAACGTCTGTAAAATGTAGAAATTTGTTTGAAATATGGCTTAGCCCTCTTGTCGGTTTTTTCTCTACTCGCTTCTTGAACCGCTTGAAATCATTTTTAAAAATCTATAAATGTCTGATTTTAGGCCAAAGTCTTTTATTCCTGTTTTTTTTATTTTTTTTTTAAGTTTTGCTTTGCATTTACAGGTTACAGAGGATAGAACAACTCCCAAACCTCAATAAAACATTATTTCAATTTGAGGTAGTGCTTCCGGAGGCAGTGTACTAATTTCCCGAAGATGGGTTTAATGAGATGTGTGCCGAATGAGATTATATTCATTGAAGCTTTGTGTTCAGCTGCAACTACAAAGAATATGGATTATAGGGTGAAAATAGTGCTCAGTAGAGAATCCAGAGAAAATTATCAGGCTATGTGCCATCCATCTCCAGCTGGATCTGGGTGGTCTGTAACATCTAAACATGTTACTGCAGTAAGCTACAGCTTAGAACATTATCACTTGTGTGGCGAATCCAGGGAGCTTGTTTCCAAGATTAACCAGCCACAGGTAAGAGCTTGTTAAATTGAGCTTGTAGTATTAATTACTGTAATTTGCCTAAATGTGCATTATGTAAGTTTGAGAGTGTGAAATTTCTAGGTTTGTATATTGATCATAATTTAATTTGGAAAGTACATGTTTCTGACTTACTAAAGCGATTGGGAGCAGCCACGTTTGCAATTCGTACAATTTCAGATTTAGGTAATCTCCGTATGAGACAGCTAGTTTATTTTGCTTATTTTCATTCCCTATTGTCATATGGAATAATATTCTGGAGCAATTCTACCCATAGAGACAAAGTGTTCAGAGCCCAAAAGCGTGTAATAAGAATTATGTGTGGGGTTAGCAATAGAACTTGATGTAAGAGCTGTTCAAGAAGTTAGGGATTTTAACATTAGCATCTGAGTATATATACACATTAATGTCCTTTGTAGTCACAAATTATGCTTTGTTTGAAACAAATAGTAAATACACAATTATGGCACGAGAAGTAAAAATGATCTTCACAAGACTTAAAAGTCATTGTCATTTGTTTAAAAAGGGGTCCGATATTCAGGGTTACATATCTTCAATATGCTCCCAACACATATTAAATGTCTAGTAGATGATAAGAATAAATTCAGGAAAAAATTTAAAGAATTTTTAATTGACAACTCCTTCTACTCTGATGAAGAATTTATTTCTAAGGTATCTAAAAAATAACTGCCAGTATCTTGTGTAAATATAGTTCACATAATTAATTTACCATGTATGCTATGAGTGTACATCTCGTGGTGTATGTATTTAGTTTGTTATGGATTTTTTGGGTGGGGTGAGACTTTCTCCACCAGCGAAATACTGGTACTGACCTGTTGAAATTTGGATTAACTACTTCCTTATAATGTCCTCTTCACGTTGTACACTCTCCTTTTCCGGAAAAGTCACCACGAATTAAATTAAAAATGCCTAAATATGACACTGCAGCGCTGCTATTAGTTGCCGCCGGCGCTGCGAAATCAATGATAATCTCTTGAAATGTTGGTTTAATTCATTGTTGTAATATTTTCTTGCCGTTTTAGCTTCACTCCGTTGCAAAACGTCACATAAAATTAACAGATACAAAATTTTTATTCGAAATGCAGCTCACCATCTTGGAACCGATATAAGCAGTCAGAGATAATCGATTGCTTCCGTTGTAAACAAATGCACAGTTTGTCTCTGGTTTGCGACATGGCCTGCCGCAGAACGAATTACCCGTAAAATTTTTACTCTTGGTCCAGGCCGAATTTCAACCTAACCATGATCACTATGAGAAAACGAACCTATTTAGGTTGATATGATCCCTGTACCGATAATTTTTGTGTCATTTTTTCAGTGCTACTAACATTTCGCGGTTGCGGAGTATCCCATATTTCGGCATTTTTAATTTAATTCGTGGCGACTTTTCCAGAAAAGGAGAGTGCTAAACGTGAAGAGGACACTAAAAGGAAGCAGTTAATCCAAATTTCAACAGGTCAGTGACAGTATTTCGCTGGTGGAGAAAGTCTCACCCCACCCGGATTTTTTTTTTTAATGTACCATATATGCTATGACTGTTCTGGGTAATATCAAGATGGGGATACCGCTGCGGCCTCGCGTAGTAAACACACAGATTACGTGGTATATATGACATCATCGTGAAGTTTGGTCCAGGCTGCATTACAACATAAACTCAAATGATGGTTGACGAAATCATATTTTATAAATGTGCTTTTCGGTCGTAATGCAGCCTGGACCAAATGAAACATAACCATAACGCACGATATCGTAGGTAATATCAAGATGGGCATACCGTTGCGGCCTCGGGTAGTAAACACACAGATCACTTGGTATATATGACATCATTGTGACGTATTCAGTCTGCACGTACCAACACATTAACAGCTATAGATATGATCTGAATCATATTGTGCGTTATGGCTACGTTTCACTTTGGTCCTGGCTGCATTAAGACCGAAACGCATATTTATAAAATATAATTACGTCAATCATCATTTGAGTTTATGTTGTAATGCAGCCTGGACCATACGTCACAAAGATGTCATATATACCACGTGATCTGTGTGTTTACTACGCGAGACCGCAGCGGTATCCCCATCTTGATATTACCCGTTCATCTTCTGGTATATGTATTATTTTGTAATGGAAGTGTTTAATGTACATGTATACTATGACTGTACATCTAGTGGTGTACTTATTATTTTGTTATGCAACTGTTTATCTGTAAATTGACAACTTTCCACATCCCACAGAGCCAGTCTCTTATATTGGGATCAATGGAAAATGAATGTATTGTATTGTATTTACTTTAATTTGCAGCAGTGGCCAATCAAAGTAGTTTGAGAAGAAATGTTCAAAGGTATGCTGCTTGCCTTGGAGCCACAAAGCCCATTTACTTGCCCTTTCATGGCACAACTCCTCCTGCAGTGATTCTGGACCATCAAACTGTACACTGGAAAGGGACCAAGCCAACAGTGTTGAATGGAATTCAGCCCAGACGAAAATGATAACAGGATCAATGGTCTATTAAATATTGAGAACTGTGGAAGCAGGTAGTGTACTAAGTATGAACTGACATAATAATAAATATTTTAGCAGATTTCTTACTTACATAATTGTTGATCTAACTTTTATGTACTCATTTTTAGAAACATTGTAAACTTGTTGCAACAAGTAATTTCTGTGAAGGTCCAGCCAGGAGACAACTAAACCAAAAGAGCCTAAAAATGATCCATCTCTAAACGTGGATTTAAGAAAAAAAAGTTTCCAGATCTTATGAGAACTCATGGGGTTGAAGGTTATGGTGTGATTTTTTTTGCCTTTATTTTGATTTTGTTATTACAGTCTCAGCGACTGAGCCAAACTGTTATTTTGTGCTATATTTTTGTGGTGTGAATAGATATAGTCATCTTCTGATTTTTTTTTTTTTTTTTTTTTTTTTTTTTTTAAAATGCTATTTACTTTTCCAACAGGTGTAATCATGTGGACTCTTCCAAAGTAAGGAGTGGGATTACTTTGATGCTACTTCAGATAGCATTGCTGAGGATGGAAAGACCATAGTTGAGCTTAAATGCACATACAGTGTGTGATTTGACAAACCATCACTATGCCTTTCTGTGCCCCAAATGGAAAAGTGATGTACAAAAGATATTATGCGCAAATGCAGGCACAGCTGGTAGTGACTGGAATTGAAGTTATGATTTTGTTATATGGACAACAAAGGGAATTGTTGAGCAGTGTGTTTCTTTTAAATAGATTCTATAAGAATCATTTGATGAATGCTGTTACCCTCTACTATCATGGGTATTTTTTGCCTCTTCTACAAGCCCAAGGTTCAAATTCTTGAAGATTGTCATAATTGTCTTTCTCACAACATATTTGTGAAAACATTATCATCATCATTAATAATTATTAATTCATAAATTGCGATGGAGCGAATGCTCTGGTGGCAATCTCCCTACACGCCCATCCTTCTCCCTTCCTCCTCCAACACCCTTTTGCCCTCAACCAATTTTTACTATGATGCAATAACAAGTTTATTTTTGAAATGGTTGATTTTTATGAAAGAGCTATATTTTATTATTTATTTTTAAATATGTTTACCCTAATTTATATAATCACTATATCAAGATTATTAATTTTGTTATATTAAGCTATTGAGAAGACTGCCATTTTAGTCTAATATTTATAGTAATATTCATTTAAATTGCAATGGAGTGCATGTTCTGGTGTCAATTTCCCTACCACCCATCGTCCCCCTTCCCTGCCCACACCTACATCTGCCCTCGCCAAATTTTAACTTTAAATTCTTTAAAGCTTTTGGTAAATTATTCATCATTTCTCTTGGTAACTTATTCCAATCCCTGACACCCTTACCCAAAAAGAGAATCTTCCTACACCCATGGGCGTGAAATCGAGTGCCAGCTTGTTGTCATGGTCATCTTCTCTCTACCATGCATTACGTTTAGTTCTTACACTGTTATCTTTCCATGATTCATCACCAATATAGGACTTGTACACCCCATGACCCTCTTCACCCTCCTCCTGTCTTGCAATGAATCCCATTCCAGCTCTTTTATCATATCTGTAACTAATTTCATTCTGTGGTAATTTCCAGAAACAAATCTAGCAGCCCTTTTTAGTACCCTCTCTAATTCCTGTATTTGATACTCAAATGTGGGTCCCATACTACAATACCATATTCGAGCAATGGTCTGACCAAAGTTTTGTAAACCAATTCCTTTACATCTCTTGTAGAGCCCTCATCACTCTCCAACAAGTGCAGAATTTTGAAATCTTTTCCTACTACCTGACCAATGTGTGCTGCCCAGTTAAGCTTGTTATCAAATGTAATGCCAAGATATTTACATTTCATGTCTTCACAAGCAATTCTTTCACCACCGTATAATCATAATCAACCTTTAGTTTTTTATTTGTGTAGGTATCTAATAACCTGGCTCTTAATCAACACAATTAGCCATCAGAATAGTGAATAGCAATGAACCCAATACACTATTGTGGGACTCCCATTTAAACTTCTTCTTGATACTGCATTTTCTACCCTAACTTTGTTTTCTACTTTTTAAAAATTCTTCTACCCAGCAAATCACTTTCTCATCCACTTCAAAGTTCTTGCCCTATATACTACTATTTATGGCTCACTCTGTCAAACGCCTTTGACAGATCTAGTGCTACACTATCAATTTGGTCTCCCTTGTCCATTTCATCTAAAATATCTTGCATATATCCCACCAACTAAGATTCGCATGAATATCCTTCCCTGTACCCATGTTGCCTACTTGAAAACCACTTACGTTCCTCACATATATTTCTGATGTGGTTGCATATCAATCTTTACATTAATTTACCTACCACTGATGTCAAACTGATTGGCCCCTAATTTTTGACTCTATTTCTCACCCCTCCTTTATGTACCAGCACTACTATCGTACTTTTCCAGTCCTATGGTAAGCAGCAAGTATCCAGACTCAGTTTAAATAATATTTCAAGATAAGGTACAATGTCACTCCAGCTATCTTTAAGATATCTGTAGTAATATTATCTACACCAGCCCCTTTATGTTTTTTCAGCTTTCTTATTTCCTTCGTAATGTACTCTGAATGAATGTTATGGAATTGTTTAATGTACCATGTATGCTATGACTGTACATCTACTGGTGTACTTATTATTTTGTTATGCAACTGTTTAGCTGTAAATTGACTACTTTCCACATCCCACAGAGCCAGTCTCTTATATTGGGATCAATGGAAAATGAATGTATTGTATTCAATTTTTTTGATCTGTTCATTTTAATTGTGTTGTTAAGCTTGTTCTCCGAGTTAGATCATGCCATTTCTGATTCATTCTCGTTAATGCTCTCTCTACACCAAACCCTCATTATGGCACAAATCTTGTTTGTCTTTATGGAAGGAACATTTTGTACATGTTCTTTGTGATAATATTGTGTCCTATTCATGTGATCTCAATTTTAAAATTTTATTATTGCTTATAAAAATAGATGATTTGTTTCTCTATTAAGTAGTAATTTTAAAAGTTGACAACTCCCTCAGAACTTGAAACTTTTTGCATAGTCACTTACTTGAGTGGATGGTTTTGATATATATTTTAAATACTGGTTAATCATTTTGTATTGCTTTATTATGTAGCCTAAATGGTTGTGTTTTATTTTTGTGTGAACATTGCTGCAGAGTGCAATTAGTAACTGATATGATAATAGAGCTAGATTGGGGCACATTGGAAGACAGCAGAGGGTTCAAGAGAGTACTGGGAGTGTACAAGGTATGAGGTGCTGAAAGGTATTGGTGAAAGAATATAGAGTAATGCATGGAAGGGAAAATATGACCATGACCACAAGCTGGCACTTCTGTAAAATTTTCTTTCCCAAATAAGGGATCAGAGATTGGAATAAATTACCAAGGTAAATGATGATTAATTTACCAAAAATGCTCACAGAATTTAAAATTAAATCTGTAAATAGCTTCTTATCACAATATGCGTGTCCTTTGGGTACTTGTTATCATTTATTGTACAATAATTTCTGTAACAACTTATTTCTGAGATTTTATAATAAATGCAATAAATACTCTATATTATAAACCACAATTGTTTTAATTGGTCATCTAAGTTGTGAAAAAAACCTGTAAATAAAAGGTGATGTAGTTTTTAAAACATAACTGTTTTTCAAGCATTCATAAAAAAAGAAATTGGAACTGAAGAAACTTAAATTTTTCTTTTATAAAGGCTCATATTCTATTACAAACCTACAGTTTAAAACGTTAGAAACAGTGGTGGAAATCAAAATGCTTGCTGTTTGAATTTACAAAAGTTGAAAACAATGTAAAATATCTTATTTGCAAGAGGACATGTGTATGATGGCATTGCTTGAGGTAAAATAGCGTATATCACTTTTTTCACCACAGTATGCAGATTTGCGATAACCCTGCTAGTCATTTGGACCTTATGACACTCTGAAAGGTGTAATGTTAAGAGTGGCTCCTTTTGCTTCCAAAAAATCAAACATTAAAAACCCTTGTCAATAACAATAAAATGTCCTCCTTTTAAAAGCTCAAGGAAGCCTGATAACTCTACCATTTGAGGATCAGTTGTTGCTCCACCATATAAATGGGAACAATATAAAGCTACTCCAAACTCACTAATACCTACTAGTGCTTTGAGAGTATGAAAACCTTTGTAATGTGAGTATGTTCCTTGACCATGGTCAGGGTAACCACTACTTTGTATTGGAATCTCAGTACAATCAATAACAATGTTTTATTCTCCATCCACCTTTTTGTACATTGCCTAAAAATTTAATTCTTTGAAAGCATTATACACACAGGTGGGAACAGTTAACCGAAAAGTTAACTTCGTTAATGGTTAATCCACTACTTAAAAAGTTAACTTCAATAATCGTTAAAGCGTTACATTTTTGCAAAATTTAGCGCAAGTTAAAGTTAACCATTAAAAGTCAACCATCCAAGAGTGGAACAGATGCTTATGTGTTGTAATAGGTATTACTGCAAGCAATACCAAGGTGCTATGTACCATGAAGTGAATCAATAATACATCTACCAAATGTCATTCTGGAAATTGAGTTTTTACTGGGGTTCAGCGTTTTCACCAGATTCTCAAATGTATCGGATTCTTCATAGTGGAATCTTGTTGTCAACAAAAAGGATTGCAGTACATCGCTCCACATCGCTTGTAATATGATGGTCCCGGTAGCTATGATACCAAACTTTTTGTTGACGTAAACTTTTATTAGCAGATTGCGATGAAAACCAATCAATCCTGCTGCTATGTATATCAGAAGAAGCCACAGCACTTGAAGGCTTTGAATTATTTTTCTTTTTTTCCCAATTAGTTGGCTCTGTTTTTACTTTTTCTTCAAACAATTCATACCTATTTGGATATATGCAAAGGCTAGATATGTGTGCCTTGATTGTAGAAAGTTTAGGAAAACGCAGTTTGAATGAATAAATCAACTGTTTCAGTCTAGATTTAAGTGCAACATAAACGCATAAATGTGGCCTAGGATTTTTAATATTCTAGTTGCTGTTGTTAGCATTGCTGCTTTCACTAACTGATTGAAGAGCTAAAGTTTCAATTACGTAATCATGTAACGAATGTCAAGATTAACTTATTTCACTAACAAATACCAAACCAGTTACAACTAAAAAAGATAGATTTTCAAAACCTTCTTTCCTAGTATAAAATAGCATGGTAGCAGTAATGGCAAAAAGAACTAGGAAATAAAATTCAAATACCCGTCCGGCATTGAGATCTCGATTTAAAATGTTGTCTCAAAATGTTTCCAGGCAAACGCCAGGATAACTGCTGCAAGAAGCAATGGCTGCATTTGTTGCTGTTCTTGTCCCGAAATCTCCTCCGTCATTAATAAGCTCGACGGCAATGAAGCGTAAAGCCATAATAATTAAGAATAGTTAAAGTATAAAACAGAAGAGTGTATGTGCGTTTTAAAGAGGAGAAATTATATTTTTAACATACTATCAATCCATATCACCATAACTGAAATTCTTAAATGTGGAGAAAGTTCTTTCTTTGTAGTAAAAATAATGTACTTCATAGAAGGCAGATCCTTCATTCGTCCTTCACGAAACCACATTACAGCCCAATATACTTTTTATTGACATCTCAATAATATAATTTGGTTAGTTTAAAAACATTATTCGTTATTGGGTCGGTTCAGCAGTCATAGAAAATTCTCATTCCCTTTATTTGTAGCGCTCATTGTATGTAGCATTTAACATTAATTTACAGACCGAAACGGTAGTTATCATTTTGTAAGCGATTCCAACCTAGTAGTCGGGGGGGGGGGGGTCTAGGGGGCTCAAGCCCCCCCCCCAAAAGCATCTAAGTCCACCCCCGACATTGTATTTTTGGAGACACTTTTTTTTTTTTTTTTTTTTTAGCTTTATGGATTCGAGGCCAGAGGAGGCTATAAAGACTACCCCCTGGCCGACTCAAACCCCCCCCCCCCCCCCCCCCCAAAAATCCCTCTGAAACAAATTTCTCTCAAGTCAAGCCCCCTCCCCCAAACCAAAGTCTGCTCAAGGCCCCCTCCCCCACCAAAAAAAAATACTGGATCCGCCCCTTCTAGTAGTATTCCTGTCAAAACATTAACAGTTTACCAAATTTCTATTTTACATTATGTAGTCAAGATTCCAATGAAGGAAGATGTAAATCCATCTTGGGTATGACGAGAGAGATGTCCGAAGTCAAAATGAAACGAAATATACAGGCGAGTTGTGCTACAGGTCTATTTCATCGTTACGCTAAAATAGATTGAAATTACTTGCTTTACGTGTCCCATATATGTATCATAGAAACGCTGGAGTAGATACGTATATTGGATGTCCAACACGGCAGTATGGAAAATATTTATCGACAAGACAGGTTCATAAAATAGAAACATGCTCAAAAAGTAATTTTTTTTCCAACTTTTGCTCCAAGTAGTACAATTACTTGACAGTAATTACATAAAAGCTTTCATTGGGAAGCAAACCTGACGGTAGCGTGGTCTTGTTTGGTTTGCGTCCTCGCGAATACGGGCGAGTTGCGGTATAGATCCATTTAATCGTTACGCTAAAATAGATTGAAATTACTTGCTTTTCGTGTCCATATGAGTGTCATAGAAACCTCTGGGGTAAATAACGTTTATTCTAAGACAACACACGGCAGTATAGAAAAAGAAAAATTAACGGCTAGTGTACTTATTTCGTTTTTCCTTAACTGCGAGTTCCATTTTTCTTCTTCGTGTTTTGAATTGATTGTACCTATTTGCTGGTGGTGGTATCTAGTGATGGAATTATGAAGTACTGAAGAAGAGTTATTCACTTGTCTAATTTGCAACCAAAGATGTTTACACGTATCGTCAATGTGACGTCACTCCTCATGCCGTGGAGTGGGGGGATTTTTCGGCTCGGCATCGGGTGTACCCACAGACGCATCGTGAAATTTACTGCAATGGTTTATCATAATTTATTTTTTTAATGGCTGTTTTCGGACCAAGCAGATAGCTGTTTGTGTTTTATTAATATCTTGCTGAAGAACATATTCAGTTCCACCTTTAATTGGAAGTGTTTTGTCATCTGCAAAGAGAATATTATTATGTGATTAATATCATTGATATACAAAAGAAACAGGAGGGTTTCAAGAACCGAACCTTGTGGAATAACATTTTTAATATATCTAATGCCTGATACATGCTCTCTGGTTATTTAACTTTCTGTGTCCTTACATTTTAAGGTGCCAAACTGTTCCTTCCATCAAGGTATTTAACACCGAATTTAAAAATTCCTTTCACTGACAAAAACATGGAAAACATTCCCGTTTTTTCCACGGCGTGTAGAATTTGAGATGGATCCGGTTCAAATTGATAGTGTAGGTATCATAAAGTAATTAAAACTTCTGAAGTTGGATAAAGCGACGGATCCCGATGGTATCCCAGTAAGAGAATTTTCGGAATACGCGGAAGAAATAGAGCCATTTCTGTCAGATATATTTTGTAAATCTTTGGAAGAAAGAAAAATACCTTCTGACTGGAAAATAGCGCAGGTGATTTCCCGTTTTCAAGAAAACAGATCGGAGACGATTCTAGGAATTATCGATTCATATCTCTAACATCTGTTTGCAGTAGAATTCTGGAGCATGTCATATGCTTTAACGATATGAAGTTTCTAGATGAAAACGAGTTACTTACAGCAAACCAACACGGATTTCGGAAGAACCGATCGTGTGAAACGCAAATGGCTCTATTTCTTATGACGTAATGAAAGTTATTGATGCAGGATTACAAATTGATGCTATTTTCTTGGATTTTCAGAAAGCTATTGACTTTGTACCACACAACGGAATTTTAGCGAAGATTCGAGCGTACGGTTATATCTGATCAGATTTTCGAATGGATACGTGATTTTCTAACTGGTCGGTCACAGTATGTCGTTGTTGACGGGGAAGCCTCTTGTAAGCTAGATGTTACTTCAGGCGTTCCTCAAGGAAGTGTAATAGGACCACTTCTTTTCTTAATTTTTATAAACGATCTCGATTTCCTGATGATGCAGTTATCATAGGGAAGTGAGGTGCTCCAACGATTGCTTAGAAATTCAGCGCGATCTGGATGTTATTTTCTGAATGGTGCCGTAAATGGCAGCTTACACTTAACTGCAAAAAGTGCTTGGTAATGCAAATAAGTAATAAATATGCCCCGTTTGCTCACGAGTACAAAGTTAACAATTAACTAGCTGATACGGTGGATTACCTTAAGTATCTAGGCGTAACAATACAAAGCAACATGAAATGGGACTTGCACGTAACTTCCGCCGTAGGCAAAGCTAATTCTAAACTATGATTTATAGGTCGTATTTTGAGAAATTTTTATGCTCATACAAAGGAAATAGCGTACAAAACACTCGTGCATCCCTCATTTGGAATACTGTTTTGGAATTTGGGATCCGTACGGCAAGGGATTGATTGACACATTAGAGAAAGTACAGAGGAGAGTCGCTCTATTCGTGACTGCTAGTTGCAGCTCTTACGTAAGTGTCACAGAGCTGATACGTGGGTTGAGCTGGTATTGTTTGGCGGACAGACTTTGTTTTCGTCTGAATTTGTTGGAAAACAATGCGAAAATCTTTAATTTACGAGTGCAACGAAATAATTCTTCTGCCAATCTATTTCGTCGCAATGACAGGAGGGAAAAAGATTCGAGAAATAAGATGCCATACTGATACGTTTATGTGTTCTTTCTTTCCTTGTTCTGTTCGCGATTGGAATGCACTGAATTAGGACTGGTGCTTAGCACCCTCTGCCACCCACATTATTTGTGAATTGCAGAGTATAGATGGACGATGTAGATGTAGAAGGTATGACTTGAACCATTTGTATGCTACACCCCACTTAAGACAAGAGGATTTTATTATCTATCACAGCAAAAGCTTTAGGCAAGTCTAGAAATATGCCAGTTACTTTTTCTTTTTATCAATTATTATTAATACAAGCATGAGCAGTCTGGGTGGATTTCTGTGTTCTAAATTAATGTTATGAATCGGATAATATATTATTTTTGTAAATGAAGCTGTAATACATAATTTTCTCTAGTATTTTTGATATCGCAGATGGGGTGGTAATAGGATGACAGTTATCTAGTATATCCGTTTCTTCCTTCTTATGTTATCGGAATAACATTTCCTAGTTTTAGTATTTCTGGGAAAAGTACCTGATTGTAATGAAGTATTACATAAATGTGTTAGTGTTCGAATTAATGCAAACAAGGTGTCTATGAGAGTTTACGCCAAATATTATTGATGAATTGGATCACTGACTGATGCCTCGAAAAATTTCTATGGCTGTTTAAAAAACTATAGGGAGGCTACTCACACAATTCGATATTAGAAAATTTTGAAAAATCATCCCAATGATATTACTTAAGGAACCAAAAAAGCTAAAAATCCACAAGTTAATAATAATACTACAGATAAATATAGTAGGATTTGACACTAATCTTGAAACGTTAATTAAACTGAGACCTGATACTTGTTGCTTACAAGACGACTTGAACGGTGCGATTTTAGTGCCGGTCGATAGTGGGAGGATAACAAATAGAGTAGAAAAATACAGAAGCGATCAGTTTAACATCAGTTGTGGTAAATAAATGGAGATTATTCGATAAATACGGGTAATATGATGAAGAAGGCAAACACTCCAGAAAATTGTAGGTTAATATAGGTTGACCTGTTGCCAGACTCAGGAGGGTAATTGCCTCATGTAGATATAAAAGTAGGTAAGATGCAGCAGGCTTTAGTAATAAGGGCGTGCAAGGCAATAAAGGATTCTGCTGTTAGGTAGTAGCCATGGGAGAGGTGTATGCCCTCGTAGGATCATTTAAGGCACAGGGTACTTTACATCTGTATACATATAAACTGGCTCTTCTTTTGAATTCTATCTTCAGCTTTATATCTTGTCCAGATTTCCCTGCAGCTATTCACAGTATTTTTAACGTTTTTATCCTATATTATAAAACATTATTTCATCTGGAATAAATCTAACTTGTGATAAAAACCATCAATACAATCATTTATAAGAATGACGAATAAACAATGGTTCCAATACACTACCCTGTAGGACTCCCATGTACACTCCTACTTGTTTTAATTTGAACCATTTAAGAATTCTTCTACCAGAAAATCAATTTTTCACCTACTCCAATTGTTTTTATCTTAGTTAGCACTATTTTATTGGTTCACCCTATCAAAATCCTTTGAAAGGTCTGTTGCTGCACTATCAGTTTGGCCTCCCCTGTCCGATGAATTAGACGTGGCCTAATGAAGGTCCGCGAAACCTATGGCGTGAAGAAATTTGGGGAAGACCGTCGACTACAACCACAGTCTACCTCAAGCGGACTGGAATCTCTGTTCATTTATAAAACCATCCATAAATATATATATAACGAACAGCTAAGTTGGCTAAGACAACAATAATAATGCATGATCATAACATTAGAACGCATGACAGTTGTACATAGTTATACCATTAATTGGATTCGCCGTACTTGAATTCCAGAACTTTCTTTTCCTGATCTGTCATAATAGCAGATGTAACAACAAATAAGGAGGACCTCTGAAAACCACCGCTCTGAAAGTGGCTACACGCTTATTCTGACCGAAGTGAAATAGTGTTCAATACACAAACAACGAATTTAGTGGCTTCTCGAAACTAATTGTCTTCGATATCTCGGCAGCTTGCTGGCTTGATGGTAAATTGTGTTAATGGACTTTAAATCAGATTATGCTTGTACGGAAGTATAGTAGATATGTTTCCTTTGAACGGTATCCGCCTTAAGCAGTAAACAATATTGTCGGTAATAAATAGCTGTTAGACTCTATTCGTATTAGTATTGTTATTTATTTAAAATTGCTCTTTTTTTTCCTTGTGGCTTTACGCCTCGTCGACTGCCAAGGTCATTAGAGGTGAGATTTGACTCGGGACAATGAATGGGATTGAATTCGGTCTGGAGTGATTTGGGGAACCATGGAAAACCAAATCTGAACGCCCGGACGGGGATTCGAACCGGCGTCCTCCCGAATGCGAGGCAGAACGTTAACCTTTCACCCACCTCCTCGGCTTTTAAATTTGCGTTTGGACTTAAGCTTTGGTGAGAATTTCGCTACACACGTAACTTTTCCTAACGAAATGTCATCTTTAAATTCGTTCAGTGTTTATAGTAACTGATTTAGCTATTCCAAATATAAATTATTTTGATGCTTGACTCCTACCATCAGCTAGAAAGACAAAATTTTACTCAGAAAAAAGAAACATCTGCTACTAACAACTTAAAACACTGAATCATTTAAAATTAAAAATCGTAAAGAGCAAAGATAGATGACTGGGGAAATTACACCCCCAATACTTAAGTAAAAAAAATAAATAATGAGAATAAGGGGAAGTACGAGATTAAGAGGTGTGGGTGGGGAACATGGAGGAAGGAAATATTGGGGAGAAGTGAGGTTAAATTGGTGAAGCATGCGCAATGGCGGCAGCGGCGATAATGCGCTTCCAAAGAATTGCGATGTTCCCCAGTATATCCCGAAAACTAAGCAAGATATCGAAAAATTTTATTCTTTATTTTCGATTTGTCTCGTCGTGTTACATAAGAATCGATCATTAAATTTGACTTTTTGCGAATTTTCTTCTCGATTTCAACTCAAGACACCTTACTTTTGATACAGTATATCTCTAGAACTAGGTGAGATATCGAAAAATTTTATTCTTTATTTTTCATTTGTCTCGTCTTTTTAAATAAGAATCCATCATCAAATTTGACTTTGACCAATTTTTTCTTCTGAATTTCAACCAAAAACCATTTCACATTTGGGACAGAATATCTCGAAAACTAAGCAGGATTTCAAAAAAAAATTTATTCTAAATTTTTTGTTTGTCATATCGAGTTACATAATATCCATCACCAGATTGCGGCGTCACCTCTATCCTAGAGTCCCCTTGAGGTTTTTGTACGTACTCCCCGTGTCTGTATGGAAGCGGCCATGCCCCCTCCACTCCGGCCATGCCCCCCACTCCTCCTCCACACCTGCTTCACTTCAATGCGTGGTGAAGGTCTCTTGCGTCGTCTCCATATATTTCCTTCCTCCATGGTGGGGAAATTGTAAGCGGAGCATGCACTCAATCCCAATTGAAATAAATACTGAATTTCACTTCCAGGAATAATCTTTTCATCTTACATACTTCTTTGCAATGATAAATTATTTTATAAAATTATCGATGGTGCCGGTATGTTTTTTATTGTATGGAGAATCTATTCATAAACCCTTGTGTGGACAGTGAAGCTAGATTGCTCTTTTTAGTCTTTGTGTTTTGAATTCAAATATTATGGTAAGTGTATCAAATTTCTTTATCATTTATAATTTTGAGAGTGTTGTGTTTAGTGGTATAGTAAAAACTTGAGTAATGGTGCATTAGTAAGATATTCAGATTTCAAAATGTTAAGTGATCAGCAATTGTTTGGAGCAGATTCTCATAATACGTTTGAGAAACACTTAGAAAATTAGCTAAAAGTGCCGTATTTAACTGATCAGATATAGAGTAGGCTATTGGTCCTTTCACATCGTGAATGATGAATTTCGAGTTAGATGTTTGAATCGATGGCAGCCATATTGGAGGAGGTTCTGGTTAGATTTCAATTCACACTGGACTGGAAAGTGAACTGTATTTCTTGGCAAAGCATATAATATTATTTTTATTTTGAATTTCGTTACATGATAGATATTGAGGGTGAAGGTATTGATGGATTTTTATTTGCTGATGATTTGGGGCTTAAAGCATGCAGTAAAAGTAAAGTAGGAACATTGGATAAGTTAGACTCCCTTTTACTACTAGACTGGTGTGCTGCTAGCAATTTAGCACTTAATACAGATAAAATTGCTGATATACATTTTAGTTATAATAGAAGTATCAATTACTTAAATTCTCTAAAATACAGTAATTTGAATTCGTTGGAATCATGTTGGATTCTAATTTGTCCTGGAATAATCATGTCGACTGTTATGAAGAAAATGGCTAAAGGCCTATATCCTACATGTTAAGGAGACTCAGTGTGACAATTGATGAAATTATATTGCTTACAGTTTATCATGCTCAATTCAAAGTATTTTAATTTATGGTATTGTCCTTTGGGGATCAAGTTGTTATTGTAAAAAACTATGCATCTTACAGAAAAGAGCAATTAGGATAATTTGTAATGTACCATATTCAACTTATTGTAAACCTTTATTTGTAGAATTAGGTGTATTAACTTTATATTCTCTGTATATATTTAATTTACTTATATATGTACATAGCCCTTTAAAAAGTTTTTTACATTAATGCATATGATGCTAGAAGTAAAATCTATAGAATTCGACAATATATTCATAGCAGCTCCAAAAAATAATTGGTATTAAGTTGTACAATGAAAGTGCCTATGCAATTAAAAGTATTGTCACATAATAATTTCAAAGCTAAAATTGAGAATGTATTAGAGAATGTTTATATGATATAAATGGTTTTTAGAGCATTAATTGGAAATCTCATGTACCGTAATGGATTTAAATTAATTAGGCAGATTATATTA
>JARYHS010008409.1:657032-692235 GCA_031002005.1 Vandiemenella viatica
TCCAATTTTAATTTATCAATTAAAAGTTTTCAGCAAGTTTAATCTTATTAAAAGTTAGTGTATTAAGTTTTTTATGTTAACAACAGTGTAGTAAATATTTTACCATGTATTTTTAATGTGTGATTTTATAAAATTTTAATAAATATACACTCTTTTTTTAGAAATTGTACTTTTGTAAGTACTTTGCTTTTGCATTGTTCACCTTATCCTTTTTACAACCATAAGTACTGAATATTTAGTTTCCAAAACCTGTATCATAAAAATAATGCATTTAAAAAATTGTTAAGTGTATAAGCTAGATAAATACTTGAATATTTGGCTTAGTGAACCTTTTGTAGCTAGTTTTGATACCATTGCATGGACCAGTATATAAAAACAAATTTTTGTTGAATTGGAATAAATCCCCATGCATACAAAAAGAAAGAAATATTTAGGGGCCTCACTATAAAGCTTTGCCCCGGGGCCTCCAAGCTTATAGTTACGGCCCTGTTAGGAATTATTAATGTAGTAGTAGTACTACAGTTGTCCTCCAAATCATACACATAGATTAAATTATTTCATATTATTCAAACATTCTTCTACAGAATAAAAGAAGTGGTATTGAAGATATGGCATTAACGATTTCTCAATATTTCCCCTTTCTGAAGTTGCTTTTATATTATGTGGTAATTTATTGAAAACCTTAATCCCTATATGAAATGTTTTATTTTGATACATTTTTCTGTTTGTTTGCATAATATGCAAATCTAATTGTTTCCTTGTGAATTGTACATGTACCTCATTATTTGTTATAAGAGCTGCATCTTTACCTATGACATTATTTCTAAAAAAACATAATGGTTTCAAATGATATAGATGCTTGGTAATGGGAGAATATTCATACATTTAAGACGCTGATGATAAACATGGAGGAAGGAAATATATGGAGACGACGCAAGAGACCTTCACCACGCATTGAAGTGAAGCAGGGTGGAGGAGGAGTGGGGGGCATGGCTGGAGTGGAGGGGGCATGGCCGCTTCCATACAGACACGGGGAGTATGTACAAAAACCTCAAGGGGACTCTAGGATAGAAGTGACGCCGCAATCTGGTGATGGATTATTATGTAACTCGATATGACAAACAAAAAATTAAGAATAAAATTTTTTGATATCCTGCTTAGTTTTCGAGATATTCTGTCCCAAATGTGAAATGGTTTTGCTTGAAATTCAGAAGAAAAAATTGGTCAAAGACAAATTTGATGATGGATTCTTATTTAAAAAGACGAGACAAATGAAAAATAAAGAATAAAAATTTTCGATATCTCACCTAGTTCTAGAGATATACTGTATCAAAAGTAAGGTGTCTTGAGTTGAAATCGAGAAGAAAAATTTCGCAAAAAGTCAAATTTAATGATCGATTATTATGTAACACGACGAGACAAATCGAAAACAAAGAATAAAATTTTTCGATATCTTGCTTAGTTTTCGGGATATACTGGGAACATCGCAATTGTTTGGAAGCGCATTATCGCCGCTGCCGCCATTGCGCATGCTTCACCAATTTAACCTCACTTCTCCTCCATATATTTCCTTCCTCCATGATGATAAACTCCAGAGTATAATCCATAATCTATTGGTGAAAGCAAAGTAGGTATTTTTTAAATTTTCTTTACTAGTAGTTAATTTTAAAACATGTAATGCATAAGAGGTTTGATTTAATTTATAGTTCAAATATAGAATAACGTGTGTCTATACCATTTAAAATCAGATTGAATCCATAAAACTAACAATAATGAGTCAAATCTGCATGCTAAAGTCTGATTATTCAAAATAATATTTTGGTAGGCAGGGTTCCTATTTTTAGCAGTATGGAAATTTACTGCAATGGTTTTATCATAATTTATTTTTTAATTGCTGTTTTCGGACCATGCAGATAGCTGTTTTTGTTTTATTAATATCTTGCTGAAGAACATATTCAGTTCCACTTTTAATTGGAAGTGTTTTGTCATCTGCAAAGAGAATATTATTATGTGATTAATGACATTGATATACAAAAGAAACAGGAGGGTTTCAAGAACCGAACCCTGTGAAATACAATTTTTAATATATCTAATGCCTGATACATGCTCTCTGATTATTTAACTTTCTGTGTCGTTACTTTTTAAGGTGACAAACTGTTTCCTTCCATCAAGGTATTTAACACCGAATTTAAAAATTCTTTCACAGACAAAAACATGGAAAACATTCCCGTTTTACCACTGCGTGTAGAATTTGAGATGGATCCGGTTCAAATTGATAGTGTAGGTATCATAAAGTAATTAAAATTTCTGAAGTGGGGTAAAGCGACGGGTCCCAATGGTGTACCAGTAAGAGTATTTTCGGAATACGCGGAAGAAATAGAGCCATTTCTGTCAGATATATTTTATAATCTTTGGAAGAAAGAAAAATACCTTCTGACTGGAAAATAGCGCAGGTGATTCCCGTTTTCAAGAAAACAGATCGGAGAGATTCTAGGAACTGTCGATTCATATCTCTAACATCTGTTTGCAGTAGAATTCTGAAGCATGTCATATGATTTAACGATATGAAGTTTCTAGATGAAAACAAGTTACTTATAGCAAACCAACACGGATTTCGGAAGAACTGATCGTGTGAAACGCAAATGGCTCTATTTTCTCATGACGTAATGAAAGTTATTGATGCAGGATTACAAATTGATGCTATTTTCTTGGATTTTCAGAAAGTTATTGACTCTGTACCACACAACGGAATTTTAGCGAAGATTCGAGCGTACGGTATATCTGATCAGATTTTCGAATGGATACGTGATTTTCTAACTGGTCGGTCACAGTATGTCGTTGTTGACGGGGAAGCCACATTGTAAGCTAGATGTTACTTCAGGCGTTCCTCAAGGAAGTGTAATAGTACCACTTCTTTTCTTAATTTTTATAAACGATCTCGGTGACAACGTTAATTGCAGGATGCGATTTTTTGCCTGATGATGCAGTTATTCTTAGGGAAGTGAGGTGCTCCGACGATTGCTTAGAAATTCATGCGCGATCTGGATGTTATTTCTGAATGGTGCCGTAATGGCAGCTTACACTTAATTGCAAAAAGTGCATGGAAATGCAAATAAGTAATAAATATGCCCCGTTTGCTCACGAGTACAAAGTTAACCATTAACTAGCTGATACGGTGGATTCCCTTAAGTATCTAGGCGTAACAATACAAAGCAACATGAAATGGGACTTGCACGTAACTTCCGCCGTAGGCAAAGCTAATTCTAAACTATGATTTATAGGTCATATTTTGAGAAGTTTTTATGCTCATACAAAGGAAATAGCGTACAAAACACTCGTACGTCCTCATTTGGAATACTGTTGTGGAATTTGGAATCCGTATGGCAAGGGATTGATTGACATATTAGAGAAAGTACAGAGGAGAGTCGCTCTATTCCTGACTGCTAGTTGCAGCTCTTACGTATGTGTCACAGAGCTGATACGTGGGTTGAGCTGGGATTGTTTGGCGGACAGACTTCGTTTTCGTCTGAGTTTGTTGGAAAATGTGCGAAAATCTTTAATTTACGAGTGCAACGAAATAATTCTTCTGCCAATCTATTTCGGTCGCAATGACAGGAGGGAAAAAGATTCGAGAAATAAGATGCCATACTGATACGTTTATGAGTTCTTTCTTTCCTCGTTCTGTTCGCGATTGGAATGCACTGAATTAGGACTGGTGCTTAGCACCCTCTGCCACCCACATTATTTGTGAATTGCAGAGTATAGATGGAGATGTAGATGTAGAAGGTATGACTTGAACCATTTGTATGCTACACCCCGGGTATCGTAATGAAAAAACTTAGACAAGAGGATTTTATGATCTATCACAGCAAAAGCTTTAGGCAAGTCTAGAAATATGCCAGTTACTTTTACTTTTTATCAATTATTATTAATATATTATTAATACAAGCATATAGCAGTTTGGGTGAATTTCTGTGTTCTAAATTAATGTTATGAATCGGATAATATATTATGTTTGTAAATGAAGCTTTAATACATAATTTTATCTAGTATTTTTGATATCGCAGATGGGGTGGTAATAGGATGACAGTTATCTAGTATATCCGTTTCTCCCTTCTTATGTATCGGAATAACATTTCCTAGTTTTAGTATTTCTGGGAAAGTACCAGTTTGTAATGAAGTATTACATAAATGTGCTAGTGTTCGAATTATGGCAAACAAGGTGTCTATGAGAGTTTATGCCAAATATTATTGATGAATTGGATCACTGACTGATGCATCGAAAAATTTCTATGGCTGTCTTAAAAAACTATAAGGAGGCTACTCACACAATTCGATATCAGAAAATTTTGAAAATCATCCCAAGGATATTACTTAAGGAACCAAAAAAAGCTAAAAATCCACAAGTTAATAATAATAATACAGATAAATATAGTAGGATTTGACACTAATCTTGAAACGTTAATTAAACTGAGACCTGATACTTGTTGCTTACAAGACGACTTGAACGGTGCGATTTTAGTGCTGGTCGATAGTGGGAGGATAACAAATAGAGTAGAAAAATACAGAGCGATCAGTTTAACATCAGTTGTGGGTAAATAAATGGAGATTATTCGATAAATATGGGTAATATGATGAAGAAGGCAAACACTCCAGAAATTGTAGGGTAATATAGGTTTGACCTGTTGCCAGACTCAGGAGGGTAATTGCCTCATGTAGATGTAAAAGTAGGTAAGATGTAGCAGGCTTTAGTAATAAGGGCGTGCAAGGCAATAAAGGATTCTGCTGTTAGGTAGTAGCCATGGGAGAGGTGTATGCCCTCATAGGATCAGTTAAGCACAGGGTACTTTACATCTGTATACATAATAAACTGGCTCTTCTTTGAATGTATCTTCATCTTATGTTGATTCACCCAGCTTTATATCTTGTCCAGATTTCCCTGCAGCTGTTCACAGTCTTTTTACCGTTTTTATCCTATATTATAAAACATTATTTCATAAGGAATAAATCTAACTTGTGATAAAAAACCATCAATACAATCATTTATAAGAATGACGAATAACAATGGTCCCAATACACTACCCTGTAGGACTCCCATGTGCACTCCTACTTGTTTTAATTTGAACCATTTAAGAATTCTTGTTACCAGAAAAACAATTTTTCACCTACTCCAATTGTTTTTATCTTAGTTAGCACCATTTTATGGTTCACACTATCAAAATCCTTTGAAAGGTCTGTTGCTGCACTATCAGTTTGGCCTCCGCTGTCCGATGAATTAGACGTGGCCTCATGAAGGACCGCCAAACATAAGGCGTGAAGAAATTTGGGGATGACCGTCCACTACAACCACAGTCCACCTCAAGCGGACTTGAATCTCTGTTCATTTATAAAACCTCCATAAATATATATATAACGAACAGCTAAGTGGGCTAAGACAAAAATGAAATTTGTTTTTATCCGCAGTAATAATGCATGATCATAACATTAGAATGCATGACAGTTTAATTTAATAAAATTGCAATGGAGCACAGTCTCCGGTGGCAATTTCCCTACACACCCATCTTCCCCCTATCCTGCACCTACCTACATTTGCCCTCTACAAATTTCACCTTTAAATTCTTTCAAAGTTTTCGGTAAATTATTCATCATTTCTCTTGGTAACTCATTCCAATCACTGACACCCTTACCTAAAAAAGAGAATCTTCCTACACCCTTGTGCCTGAAATCGAGTGCCAGCTTGTGGTCATGGTCATCTTTTCCCTTCCATGCTCTACTTTTCATACCTATTGCAATATCTTTCCATGCCTCATCGCCAGTATATGCCCTGTACACTTCCATGACTCTCCTCATTCTCCTCCTGTCTTGCAATGAATCCCATTCCATCTCCTTTATCATATCCGTCACTGATTCCATTCTGCGATAATTTCCATAAACAAATCTAGCATCCCTTTTTTGCACCCCCTCCAACTCCTGTATTTGATACATAAAATGAGGGTCCCATACTACACTACCATATGGTCTGACCAAAGTTTTGTAACCCAATTCCTTGACTTCTCTCGTGCATCCCCTCATCACTCTCTCCAACAAGTTCAGAACTTTGAAACCTTTTCCTACCACCTGTCCAATGTGTCCTGCCCAGTTAAGTTTGTTATCAAAAGTAATTCCAAGATATTTACATTTCAAGTCTTCAGCAAGCAATTCTTTCCCCACCTTATATTCATAATTAACCTTTTGTTTTTTATTTGTGTATCTAATAAGCTGACTCTTCTTTGCATTTATCTTCATTCCATGTTTACCACCCCAATTAGATATCCTGTCCAGATCACCCTGCAACTGTTTACAATCCTCTATCGTTTTGATTCTTTTATACTGCATTATGTCATCTGCAAACAATCTAATTTCAGATAGTAAACAATCAAAACAATTATTCATTAGAATAATGAATAGCAATGGTCCCAATGCGCTACCCTGTGGCACACCCATTTTTACTTCAACTTCTTTTGATACTACATTTCCTACCCTAACTTTCTGTTTTCTACCTTTTAAAAATTCTTCTACCCAGCAAATGACTTTCTTATCCACTTTGTACATTGTTATACCATTAATTGGATTCGCAGTACTTGGAATTCCAGAACTTTCTTTTCCTGATCTGTCATAATCGCAGATGTAACAGCACTTCAACAAATAAGGAGGACCTCTGAAAACCACCGCTCTGAAAGTGGCTACACGCTTATTCTGACCGAAGTGAAATAGTGTTCAATACACAAACAACGAATTTAGTGGCTTCTCGAAACTAATTGTCTTTGATATCTCGGCAGCTTGCTGGATTGATGGTAAATTGTGTTAATGGACTTTAAATCAGATTATGCTTGTACGGAAGTATAGTAGATATGTTCCTTTGAACGGTATCCACCTTAAGCAGTAAGCAATATTGTCGGTAATAAATGGCTGTTAGACTCAATTCGTATTAGTATTGTTATTATTTAAAATTGCCCTTTTTTTTCCTTGTGGCTTCACGCCTCGTCGACGGCCAAGGTCATTAGCGGTGGGATTGAGCTGGGGACAATGAATGGGATGGAATTCGGCCTGGAGTGATTTGGGGAACCATGGAAAACCCAAATCTGGACGCCCGGACGGGGATTAGAACCGGCGTCCTCCCGAATGCGAGGCCAGAACGTTAACCGTTCATCCACCACCCTCGGTTTTAAAATTGCGTTTGGACTTAAGCTTTGGTGAGAATTTCGCTACACACGTAACTTTTCCTAACCAAATGTCATCTTTAAATTCGTTCAGTGTTTATAGTAACTGTTTTAGCTAATCCAAGTATAAATTATTTTGATGCTTGACTTACCATCAGCAAGAAAGACAAAATTTTACTGTCAGAAAAAAAGTAAACATCTGCTACTAACAACATAAAACACTGAATGATTTAAAATTAAAAATCGTAAAGAGCAAAGGTAGATGACTGGGGAAATTACACTTCAATAACATAAGATAAAAAAAAAAAAAATAATAATGAGAATAAGGGGAAGTACGAGATTAAGAGGTGGGTTGGGGAAATTGTAAGCGGAGCATGCACTCAATCCCAATTGAAACAAATACTGAATTTCACTTCCACAGGAAATATCTTTTCATCTTACATACTTCTTTGCAACGAGAAATTATTTTATAAAATTATCGATTGTGCCGGTATGTTTTTTATTGTTTGGAGAATCTATTCATAAACCCTTGTGTGGTCACTGAAGCTAGATTGTTATTTTTAGTCTTTGTGTTTTGAATTCAAATATTATGGTAAGTGTATCAAATTTCTTTCTCATTTATAATTTTGAGAGTGAAATTTTTGTCTTGTGTTTAGTGGTATAGTAAAAACTTGAGTAATGGTGCATTACTAAGATATTCAGATTTCAAAATGTTAAGTGATCAGTAATTGTTTGGAGCAGATTCCCATGATACGTTTGAGAAATACTTAGAAAATTAGCTAAAAGTGCCGTATTTAACTGATCATATATAGAGTATTGGTTCCTTTCACATCGTGAACGATGAATTTCGAGTTAGATGTTTAAATCGATGGTAGCAATATTGACGGAGGTTGGTTAGATTTCAATTCACACTGGACTGGAAAGTGAACTGTATTTCTTGGCAAAGCATATAATATTATATTTATTTTGAATTTCGTTGCATGGGTGGAATAGTAATGGAGTCAGCATTTCATACATCCGAATGTATTTTCATTCGTATTACAGTATAAGCAGCCTATACCAAAATTATTAATGCTTTTGTTGGGATAGCTTGAGGTACGAGAATTTAAGTAACTAATATATATATCAATGACTTACTCATAAATATTGAGGGTAGAGGTATTGATGGATTTCTATTTGCTGATGATTTGGGGCTTAAAGCATGCAGTAAAAGTAAAGTAGGAACATTGGATAAGTTAGTCTCCTTTTACTACAAGACTGGTGTGCTGCTAGCAATTTAGCACTTAATACAGATAAAATTGCTGATATACATATTAGTTATAATAGAAGTATCAATGACTTAAATTCTCTAAATAACAGTAATTTGAATTCTTTGGAATCATGTTGGATTCTAATTTGTCCTGGAATTATCATGTTGACTTTGTTATGAAGAAAATGGCCAAAGGCCTATACATGTTAAGGAGACTCAGTGTGACAGTTGATAAAATTATATTGCTTACAGTTTATTATGCTCAAATTCAAAGTATTTTAAATTATGGTATTGTCCTTTGGGGATCAAGTTGTTATTGTAAAAATACTATTCATCTTACAGAAAAGAGCAATTAGGATAATTTGTAATGTACCATATTCAACTTATTGTAAACCTTTATTTGTAGAATTAGGTGTATTAACTTTATATTCTCTGTATATATTTAATTTACTCATATATGTACATAGCCATTTAGAAATAAAAATCTTTTAGAATTCGACAATATAGTCATAGCAGTTCCAAAAAAAATGGGATTATATTTCATCTAAGTTGTACAATGAAGTGCCTATGCACTTAAAATTATTGTCACATAATAATTTCAAAGCTAAAATTAAGAATTTGTATTAGAGAATGTTTATATGATATAAATGGTTTTTACAGCATTAATTGGAAATCTCATGTACCGTAATGGATTTAAATAAATTAGGCAGATTCTATTAAGGTATGGGTTTGGAATGTACATATGTATTTGTATATTGTAAAGTTTGTAGTAATTAGATTGTTGTGGTTTTGAATTGTTTATAGCGAATTTCTTAAATTGTAATGTATTGTAGTCCACTTGTTGGCTTAATTTGACAATTGTCCATATATTTACATGTTTATGACAATAAAGATTCTGATTAATATACCATAGTTTCCTGAGTGCCATGTTACCGACATCATTACTCCAGTTGCATGTAAGTAGTTTCAGCTGTATCGTGACCTGTAACAGTGTGATTATTATATTTAGTTATACCTGTTTATCAGTCGCTTGTATCCAGAACTGTGCAATCATTATGCCTACCTGTACTTTCTGAGCTATATTGGAGTCAGAACTTCTTCTGCTTCGTGCTGTAGACTGTTTCGTGTATATATTGCACGAAATGGAATGGAAAATTCGGAATAATTAACACAACATGAGATAGGGGAGAGTAGGGATACTTGAGCATATGGGATACTTGAGACACTTCCATTTTTTTATTAGTAAAGCAATTTGAAATGGCAAGATTGGCATCCTATTAATACTTGTTCTATGTACCAGCTAGTCAGAAGAAACAAGTTGGCTAAATGGTCAGTTACAGATTTCATGGAAGTTTTAATTTTTTGTGGCCTCACAGTAAATATTTATGGCTATGAACTAACAATTATTTTTCTTCAACTATTTGTCACTAACCTAATGTGTGAAGATAGGTAGAAAGCTTACTATATTAGTTCTTATTTGGTACTAACAGACTTTAAAGAAAGTCTCACATAACGTGAAGATTGACTAAACAACATTAGTGGAGTGTGTGGGGATACTTCAGACAGACAACCTAGGGATAGTTGAGACATGTCTCAAGTATCCATTTATTAAAGATAGCAATATTTTTAGTGTTTGCTTTTGATTAATTTTCTATATAATTTCATTTAACTATATTGAATATATCCAATTACTTGTATAATAATGAAAGATAGGCCTACTGGTAAAAATATCATATTTATAAATTATAACTGTACCAAAAATTAAAAATAATGATTTTATGTTTTAAAAAATGATACAGTTTAACAAATGGAAGGATGGTCGCAGTTGCCACGAACATAATGCAGGAATCCTGACAGCGAAGAAGTTGAGGGAAGTATAATACTGAGATCGGTAGTAAAGAAGAATAACACAGACTGAACAATGCTTTCAAAGTACATAGTAAATTGGGCCCAGAAGAAGAAAATATATTACGAGCTGATTGAAAAGAAAAATTTTAATAAGTCAGGAGGGAAATTTTTTTAAAGACTCTTTTGAAAGCTTCCAAACATTCTCTATGGTTTGTCCACAAAGATGTATGTAAATTAGCTTACGAATTTGTTGCTGCAACTAATAAAAATGTTCCAACTATGCGGGATATTAACTCTTCTGTTCTGTTTGTGGTTATTTGTGAGAAAGATTTACAAATTAGGCAGCCCAACGGTAATGACTGGTTATTAGTTGATAAAGAGCGAATAGAAATGTTGCTAAATACACGTTTTGTACTGTCAAAAAATTATCATGTTACAATTTTTATTTTTTTAAATTGGATATGGTGAGTTGTTACTGAATAATCTTTGACCCTATGATTATTTTAATTGTTGATACACCAATTTACATGACAGATTAAGCTATTTTAAATAACATTTGCAACTCCTTAGTATTTGGTGATAATATTAAATATTCAACTAGGGTTAATTTTCTACCTAAATATAATTGTGTAGGTATATATCTAGTGCTTTGATATTTAAAGCTGAACTTAACAGTAGGTTACTATTTTATTTATGTAAGCACTTAGTATTAGGGCAAGTTTTTTAAACATATTTTATAAAATTTCAACCTCTGTCTCAAGTATCCCTAATGTCCGTCTCAAGTATCCCCAGCATGGGGATACTTGAACCATGTTGCAAGGGTTTTAAGAAGTATTGTTTATGCTATAATATAATGCAAAACTAGCCATTATTTTTATATTTTTGAATGAAGGAAACATTGTTCCTCCTAACACAATATTTAAAAAATTGAAAAGCTGTTAGAAAAAGCTACAAAAATGTTTATCTCAAAAGTGGCTCATGTATCTCTACTCTCCCCTACTATTTTATATAGTGCCAGAACCAAATTTCAGTGCAATCGCCGCTGTTACAGAGTTTAACAAAGAGCAGGCGTTAAGAGTTTAAACATCTTCACGATTTTATTGAGTGAGTGGTGGTAACTATAGTTGCCTACTATACAGATTATACTACGAAGAGTGAAGGTAGGGTTGGCTGATACAGTAAATGCGTGGTATTATTATCCTGTATAATCAGATTTCAGATCTCGGATGGTAATGGTCTTCCTGATTCGCTGGAAACATTTATGATTACGAAATTACGACTGCTAAGATTTCTGATATCTATATACTATAGAATTTTGAGGGATGTAGCGTCCCTAAAATCAGGGCCGGCGTTAGGGGGGGGGGGGGGTAAGCGGGGCAAAAGTACCCGGGCCCGTGCGTCCCATGGGGGCCCTCCGGCCAGTATGCCTAAGTAAATAAAAATCAAACGCAAATTCTACAATCTGCACCTATCATTGTGAACAAAAGGCGAGAGAGCTGGAGGCCCATACCTAATCTGCAGGATTGTTAAAAAAAAAAATTGTATTTAACTAGTGATTAAATTAGCGCAAAATACTAATACACTGTGGTTGTATGACAAAAGCGGCCAGTGACATACCAAAGTGACAAACCCACACGGGGTGGGTGGGGGGTTTTACGGTTTACCTGCCTCTACTACCTGCACTTATTTCCATGTTACACTGCTCACAAGATACCAGGACCGGCGAAAGGAGTATTTCCTCAAATCCAGTTGATACACGAAATCGATAATGCTTGGTGGGATATGATGCACATTTTTATTTAATTGACAAATCAATCGATATGGAATTTGGTTTCTGGATATTAAAGTAATTTGCAAAAAATTTTCTTCTTGTCATCTAAGCGTCACAGATTTGTTGTAAACATTAGCAACAGTCATTGCAAATGTTGTCGATGTATTAGGTGTGCTCGCAAACAGTTTTAACAAACAGAAAATCCTGCAGTATTTTAGCAAATATGAATAACTTTGTCACCTTCCTCTTCTGCATTCCGAGAACATATTTTGTCAGCCATCTTTAGTTACGAGATCCTAAGAAGAAAATTCTTTCAATTAGGTTCTAAATCTATTAGGGTTTCGTATATAACGTTTTATTTCCTGTTCTAAGACATAGAATAAGTAGCTCCAGTGAATGTTTCCCTTTCTACACAATTGACAACTACTTTGTGAATTATAATATTTATTCCTAGTTTTAATGTATTGTCAGGGGCTGATTGGCCAAGGCTAGTGGGCGTGTGTGTGAATAGGTGTGCTGACGAACTAACCTTAGGGAATTACAGTTCTGCTCGAAGCGTCTCTTCTGTTCTTCTGGCGCTCCAATAGAATCTTACCATTGGACTGTTGGGCTAACGTTTGACACCACTGTGGTTTGACGGCCACAGACCGAAGGTTAGAAATTGATATAAAGTTCTTGCTACATGATATAATGTGAGACTTGCAATGGAACAGTTTATTGGCTTCTAACACGGAGTAGTACAGATTATAGCGTGCCGCAAAGTGGATTCCAACTATCACCAACTTATCTAAGCCCTGAACTGTAATAGTTAATTGTTAGGCAGATGGTCGCCCCGGATACGAGATGCATGGGAGGGTGGCAGGCTCCTAACAGGTGGCTATCAAAGTATGCTCTACTACTCTCGCCGACTGCCCGACAGTAAAGACACTACTTCATCGCTTGTACTGCCCAAGCCGACTCGGCTGACCTACAATTACGAAGGGGACTGCACTCTAAGGTGCTGACTGCAAGCATGCAGATTCCTGTCTGGTCAATGCTCGACCGCGCTCAGCATTGTCAATGATCGCCGATTGCCAATAGCTCGACGACTGAATATTCCTATAATTCCCCTAATAGTAATGGTCTTCAAAACGACCTCTTACAGTATGTTTGAATTGAGGCTAAAAAGGGACCTACCACTACAAACGATAGCAGGGAGTATGTGTATTGCGCTGGGATTGTCAGTACACCGTCCGTGGGACATTTTCCTCTGATATCTCTTAGAGCACGTTTTTGTGACTTAAATAGTTTCTGTGCTTATAAAGATTTTCATCAGAATGAGATCTGGGCGTTCCCTTATAGGACGCTACATGCTTCTTGAAAGTTTTTTTTGTAAACTCTTGAGTAAGAATCTTTAATTCGTAGATTGCTTGGGTAATCGTTTCATCCACTGTAAAGGGGTGACTTTTTCAGCTACCTAGTTACTGCCTTCTGAAGGCTATCGTACATTAGTACTGATGGGTCAGTGTTTTATAATACAAGAAACTAAAAATAGTAAAGTTAAAAAAGGTTCTGCAGATTTACAGTATGTGAAAGCTTAGAATTTTTCAGCCTCTGAAATAAGTTTTCTGTGTACTCATATTTCTAACAATATATTCATTGTCAGTCGTGATTTCTCAGCATTATACGTAAATGAGCAGAGATTAATTCCTATTAATGCAATTATTATTATTTGCGACAGTTGCATCGTTTCAAAAACTCGTCAGTTTACAAATTTTTCTTCGCTGATATTTCTGGTGGGATTTAGGCTGATTCTAACTGTAAACAGAGCGTTCCATTTGTGTGACTAATTAGAAATTGCCCGACAGTTTATCCTAAGAACGCACCTAGCCTTACCCATCACCTGGGCTTGAAGGTGCGTTTTATCTGGCGACACCTCTATCCAGGAGGCAGGGGAATGCAGACTCTTGTTCGCTTATGTCACCTGTGTGCATTTAGTAGGACAGCAGACACTGTAGCCCAAAAATGTTAATGTTAAATACGTGCAAGTATTGGAATATTTTTAGACGTATTCTAATTTCCATCAACTGATACAAAATTTAATGAACGTATAAGAAAAACATATTAGTAAAAGTGAGGCCAATGTTTTAAAAGTCAAATTATTTTATTTCTTGCCTTATAGAACATATATTACACACTCTATGTACGAGTATGCATGAACGAATTTTAAACTACACGTCCCTCGTCAAGTTCTAGCTTCGCATACTGACAGCTGCGGTGCTCGTTCTGACGAGTTTAAAACTTTTTTAACTAGTACCATATTACCATAAGATAATAATGTAAAGAAAAATCATTATTAAAAGACTTAAGTGAGTGAAAACAATTTTTGTGTTCGGTAAATTTTAATTTACCCTTCAGACAAAAGTGTTAATTACATATAACGTTCAATTCATTGATATCTCCAATTTCAATTATAAAAATTCTTCTCGGGTTTCTTCCCGATAATTCTCACATACAATTTTTATATTTAATACCTTCTTCTTTTGAAAGCGATTTTCTACTTCTAAAGCATTAGGACGACATTATAGACAAAAACGTTCGTGCTTTGGCCATTTTAAAACTGTTTACGCTTCCACTTTTGTTTACTTGAGAAGGCGGCAGACAGGCTGAGCTACAGGGCGTCAGACTGACGTACAGGTGACAGCCGCACAAGGGTCTATAATCCCCTGCCTTCTTGGAAGGACCGTGTCACCAGAAAAACGCACCTTCCAGCCCTGACGACACCAAGAGCGCATAGTTTGCAAAAGTTTGTAGAACTTGCCAACGTTTGTGTGTTTGCAGTCAGATGATTTGACTGGTTGGCTCCACTAACTAAATATTCGCAAATAACAGGTCGTGTGCGAACATTTGTCGTCGTTCAAAATGCTGCCTGCAGTGTCTAAATGGCTCCGAGAAGAAAACTTATTGCTAGTGCTGTTATAAGTGAAGAAGAGGACATTATTAAAATAAAGAAGAAACTTAGATTTTGGATATCGTATTTTTAAAACAAAAATAAAAATTCGCAAGACTGATGTATAACTCAAGAATAGATGATATGAGTGGTTTATTTTTTTTTTTTTTAAATTGTATGTCACAAGAAGATTTTGAATTCGTAACTTTGCTGATTGGTCCAAGAATATATAACGAGATACAAATTTCAGAAACACCATTTCCGTGGAAGCTAGATAGGCAAAAACACTTCGCTTTTTGAATTAAGATGATTCCCACAATAATAGAAAACCTAAGCAAATTATTTTATAAAATTACATACCTTTTCCTGCCATGCCATCATCGAGTTGTGCTATTTAACTTATTCTCTTCTGAACGAGGTGAGCAAAGAATTTACTTTCCACTTAACAACATCAATAGCGGTTTCCATAACTGTTGCGATTTCGCTCCAGGCACCATGGTTTTTAATTTTGTTGTAGTAATATTTGTGACTACTCTGCCTTATATGCGGCTTTCATTTTTATGATTCAATTAAGAGTAAACACTTTTCACTATCCCAGTCAATAGTTATATTTAAAACGCACTTAAAACTGATACTATTCGGAACACGCACCCCTGATGTTGAACCTATCTCCACTGAACACGCACTGTCCGTGCACGAACAACGAATTCCTTTGATGTACCGACATCGGCCGGAACCCCTGCAAACACCCGCAAATCTTTGTTCCTGCGCCCTATTCTCGTCTCCACCTGACAAACTCTGAGTACGCAAATATTTCAAACGTTTGCAAACATTTTGCGCTCTTGGTGGATCCCCACATTAAGGTTTTGGGCGCTCTTAGCATTTACTGTCAGACTTTTTTATTTAGTGACGCAAATGGAACGCTCTGTTTTCAGTTAGAATCAGGGTACATTTCACTAAAAATATCAGCAATAAAAAATTTGCAAAAAGACCCTTTTTTCAATGGACGCAACTTCACCCAAAAATAATAGACTGCTCGGCTGCTGAGAAATAATGACTGACAAGCAATATATTGTTAATTTATGTTAGAAATATTAGTATATAGATAAACTTATTTGAGAGGCTGAAAAAATGCTAAGTTTTCACCTACTGTAAATCTGCAGAACCTTTTTTAACTTTACTATTTTTAGTTTCTTGTATTATAAAACACTGACCCATCAGTACTAATGTACGATAGCCTTCAGAAGGCAGTAACTAGGTAGCAGAAAAAGTCACCCCTTTACAGTGGATGAAATGATTACCCAAGCAATCTACGAATGAAAGATTCTTACTCAAGAGTTAACAAAAAAAAAAAAAATAATGACTTTCAAGAAACATGTAGCGTCCTATAAGGGAACGCCCAGATCTCATTCTGGGGAAAATCTTTATAAGCACAGAAACTATTCAAGTCACAAAAACGTGCTATAAGAGATATCAGAGGAAAATATCCCACGGACGGTGTACTGACAATCCCAGCGCAATACACATACTCCCTGCTATCTTTTGTAGTGGTAGGTCCCTCTTTAGCCTCAATTCAAACATACATTAAAATTATGAATAAATATTATAATTCACAAAGTAGTTGTCAATTGTGCAGAAAGGGAAACATTCACTGGAGCTACTTATTCTATGACTTAGCACAGGAAATAAAACGTTATATACGGAAACCTAATAGATTTAGAACCTAATTGAAAGAATTTTCTTCTTAGGATCTCGTAACTAAAGATGACTGACAAAATATGTTCTTGGAATGTAGAAGGGGAAGGTAACAAGGTTATTCACATTCGCTAAAATACTGCATGATTTTCTGTTTATTCAAACTGTTTACATATGCAGTGATTAATTAGAGTATCTGCACATTGCATTCATATATATCGGTGGAATAAACATGGAAAGTTATGTATTAGTAGTTAACATATGAAATTCAGTGGAATGTTTAGTAACTATCCCACCGAGCGTGGCGGGTGAATGGTTAACGTTCTGGCCTCGCATTCGGGAGGACGTGGCTTCGAATCCCCGTCCAGACATCCAGATTTGTGTTTTCCATGGTTTCCCCAAAACACTCCAGGTGAATGCCGGAATGCTTCCTAGAAAAAGTCCATGGCCGAATTCCTTCCCGTTCCCTGCCCCCAGTTCAATCCCGCCTCTAATGACCTTAGCCGTCGACGAGGGCGTAAAGCAGTAAAAAAATGTAACTAACTGGTAATCATAAGCTTGTAATATTACTGATTCGTTAATGAGTACTGTCCCATATACACGAGACTCTCTTCGTATGACATAAAAGCGAGCACCACAACATTTGCAATGCCTGTTGCTAATGTTTACAACAAATCTGTGACGCTAAGATGACGAGAAGAAAAATTTTTGCAAATTACTTCACTTTAACATCCAGTAACCATGTTCCATATCGATTGCTTTGTTAATTAATTAAATATAATCATCATATCCCACCAAGCATTATCGATTTCATGTATCAACTGGATTTGAGGAAATACCCCTTTCGTCGGGTCTGGTAACTTGTGAGCAGTATCCATCGAATAAGTGCAGGTAGTAGAGGGCAGGTATACCGTAAAAAACCCCCACCCACCCCGTGTGGGTTTGTCACTTTGGTATGTCACTGGGCGCTGTTGTCATACAATCGAGTTACGGTCAGTCAGCACCTATTTCCTCTTTGCTGAAGTTTGAATGTTGTGGCTTCTCATCACTCATAAGCAGTGCTGCTGAATAGCCTGCTGCACGGTCTTCAATATTTCGTGTTTGTGTAGGAATTTACGTTTTTGTATCGTTTCATCATATAGTTTTAAGAGCTAAATTGTAATGGGTGTCAGAGTTTTTGGGGAAATTTGATCCCATTATGAAAGAGCATTTAAGAAAAATTGAAGCGTCGCAACAAGGAGGAAAACGTATGGTTCATTATCTGTCACATTATATTCAGAACGAATTTATCGAAATAGCTGGAGAGTTTGTTCGTCAAACTATTTTAAGAGAGGTAAAACATAATAAATACTTTTCTGTTATAGTCGATGCAACTCCTGATGAAGCCCAAATAGAGCAAAATGTTTTTATACTGCGCTACATCGCCCTTGATGAAGAAAACGAATACAGAATTAGAGAGCGTTTTCTTGGCTTAGTTGATTGTGAAGAGAAGACTGGTCAGGCAATCGCCAGAATGATCTGCAATGAGCTGATACGTCATGGCTTAAAGCTTTCAGACTGTCGTGGGCAGGGTTATGACAACGGGAGCAATATGCGTGGCACCTATCAGGGAGCTCAAGCACATATATTAAAAGAAAATCCCTTTGCAATTTTTTCTCCTTGTGGCGCTCACTCATTAAATCTTTGTGGCGTCCATGCTGCGGAGGGTTGCGCAGATATAATCACTTTTTTTGGAATTGTTTCAAAAACGTATAATTTTTTTCATTCTAGTCCCAAAAGATGGAAAGTTTTGAAAGAAAATATTGGATCTTCCCTTCACGGGCTATCGGAAACGAGATGGTCTGCGCGGTTAGATGCCGTGCGTCCATTTGCTAAGCATTTGCCAGGATTACAAAGGGTGGTTGAATTTGCATTTGACTTTAATTTGGCTGCAGAGGCACGCACTGAACTAAAGGGCATTCAGAAGTACTTAAAATCATTTAAATGTATCGTCATGGCTACAATTTGGTACAAAGTATTAACTGCAATAAACATACGTAGCGTTGTACTTCAAGCAAGGGAAGCTACAATCGATGTTGAAAGTGGCAATATTAAGAGTCTAGTGGAAGAATTAAATGAATTGAGAGACAGTTGGGATACCATTTACGCAGAAAGTTGCAAGGTAGCAGAAAATATTGGAATATCACCAGACTTCAATTTGACGATAAGCGGCACAGAGAAACGGAAAGGCAAAAGAAAACGCTTTGTAGATGAAACATCCGAAGATTTAAACCTGCACCCAAAGGACAGTTTTAAAGTAAATGTTTTTAATATTATTCTAGATACAGTTATAGGAAACTTAACTATAAGGTATACTGCCATAGAAAAAATGATGGACACATTTGGTTTCTTGTGGAAATAAATAAGCCTAGACCATTCTACACTATCAGAGCAGGTGGAATACATGGCATCTTTGTACGGTGTGGACGTTAATACGCAGGATTTAAAAGAAGAAATTTTGCAGTTAAAAAAGATTCATGTAGCTAATTTTGGATCCAAGCCACTTCCCCCTTTGCATCTTCTTAATGCTCTCCATAAATGCAATTTTAATAACATATTTCCCAATGTAATGGTAGCCTTACGTATTTTCTGCACTTTTCCTGTTACTGTTGCACAAGCAGAGCGGTCATTTAGCGTTCTTGCAAGAGTTAAGAATTGTTTGAGAACTACAATGGGACAAGAACGGCTTGTTGGATTAGCTATGATAGCAATAGAATCAGAGTTAGCCCGCTCATTGGATTATACCGCGATTATAAAAGAATTCGCATCTAAAAAAGCTAGAAAGGAAGTTTAATTTTGTAAAGTATAGAATTTATGTAAACTGAGAACATTAAAAAACTTTCTTAACAATGCATTACCTTTTTCTTTGCTTGAAATATTCTGAATTTATCCAAAAAAATTATAATAAAAAAATGACGGAGGGGGGGGCCCTAAGAATGGTTACCCGGGGCCCGAGAATCCTAGCGCCGACCCTGCCTAAAATACAGGAAATTGAGCTAGACAATTTGGCCCCAATTGGTTCCAGATTATGATTTATTGATGCAAAGTATCCATGTTATCTCAAAATAAACAATATAATCTGGTTAACCATCATTTCACAGTCAATTATTCCATACTATTTAATCAGAAAAACACTGAAATTGCAAAAGGAGTCATTAAACAAGGTACATTATTGTACAATGCTGTGCGAAACTGAATAAAATTTAATTTATTTACACAATCCTGTTGCAAATCTTTGAGGGTTGATATATTGTGGTGCATGTTTTATATTTACTTCATTTGGATGAACTCATTCAGGAGCTCAAAAAGGCAGTTTTACTAGTTAAAAAATTCAACCAGTTTTTTTTTAATATTTTAGTGATTTTAATAACTGATTTTTATTTATATAGGACTTACTTTTTGTTAAAATTAACATTTAGTCATGTTTTAAAAGGAAATGTTGATTATTTAGCATCCTGTGATATTTCTTTAGAACTTGTACCAAAGAGGTAGGTAAATTAATGGAAAGATTGATATGCAACCACATCAGAAATGTATATGAGGAACGTAAGTCGTTTTCAAGTAGGCAACATGGGTTCAGGCAAGGATATTCATGCGAATCTCAGTTGGTGGGATATATGCAAGATATTTCAGATAAAATGGACAAGGGAGGCCAGATTGGTAGTGTAGCACTAGATCTTTCAAAGGCATTTGACATTGTAAGCCACAAAATGATAGTAAATAAGGTAAAAACTATTGGAGTGGATGAGAAAGTGATTTGCTGGGTAGAAGAATTTTTAAAAGGTAGAAAACAGAATTTAGGGTAGGAAATGCGGTATCAAAAGAAGTTGAAGTAAAAATGGGTGTGCCACAGGGTAGCGCATTGGGACCATTGCTATTCATTATTCTAATGAATAATTGTGTTGATTGTTTACTATCTGAAATTAGATTGTTTGCAGATGGCATAATGCTGTATAAAAGGATCAAAACGATAGAGGACTGTAAACAGTTGCAGGGTGATCTGAACAGGATCTCTAGTTGAGTTGGTAAACATGGGATGAAGATAAATGCAAAGAAGAGTCAACTAATTAGATACACAAATAAAAAACAAAAGGTTAATTATGAATATAAGGTGGGGAAAGTATTGCTTGCTGAATACTTGAAATGTAAATATCTTGGCATTAACTGGGCAGGACACATTGGACAGGTGGTAGGAAAAGGTTTCAAAATCCTGCACTTGTTGGAGAGAGTGATGAGGGATGCACGAGAGAAGTAAAGGAATTGGGTTACAAAAGTTAGGTCAGACCATTGCTCCAATATGGTAGTGCAGTATGGGACCACAGCTGGGCACAAAACAGTTAATCTGTTAATCGTTAATCAACGAAGTTAAAAAAATTGCGAAAATTTAACTTTTAAGTTAACCTAAAAAATCATTAACGGTCTTCTTAACTTCCGTTAAATTGGACTTCCGTTAACTTTAGTCCGTTACATAGGTTGTTGACGTCTTTTCGTTTGTTTGAACTTTGCGCCACGCCACCACTCGTATGCAGGGCTGCCAGATTGTATAATTGGATACAAAACTTGTATAATTTGGTTACCTCTGTTTGTATAACAGATTGCCTTGTATAATTGGATACAAAAATGAGCACTTAAAAGTAAAGTACATTCCAGCACCTTTTTGAAAGTGTTTTCCCTTTATTTCATTGAGTTGGCAACCCTTCCTGCATATCTATTTCCTTTTTGTTATTCAAAATTTATCAATGTATACATTGTTTACTTTTCGTGGACTTTTTTTGCTCCCAGCACTTTCACTCACGTATGTAATCAATGGATGACCCATTTGTATAATTGGGTTTCATTCTGTATAATTTCAAAGAGACAGCGGTATAATATAAGTTGGCTGTACTGGCAGCGCTGCTCATATGTTCGGTGTAGTAGTGGGCGCCGCCTGCTAAAATCTTGGCGGCGGCGCGCCGAGCATTTTCAGCCGGTGGCGGCGTGATTATTTTATATTGTGAATTCTGCAAACGTAAATAAACTAAAAAGCGTCATAACCTATCTTACTGACAAATCAACATTATTATTTGTAATGAGGTGTATTTATTATTACAAAATGTATGTAGTTATTATACGTTTAGTAAAAAATCGCGTTCAGTTGGTGTTGAAGCAACAGTGACGGATCGGCAGTGTGTGTCGGAAGAGGTTAATCGGACAAACTGTTCGGCCGTCAAATCGGGCATTACTCGGACGAAATTCTGTGCCAGTGGATGACCGGCCGCCTGATCGATAGTTAGTCTGCAAACAGTGTTGCAGATCAGCAAAAAACTCAACTTTCAGTAACCAGTGCGAAAAAATTCAAAGAAATAATACATAAGTTAGGAAAAAGGTGATGTGCAATTTTATTTGGAAACATTTGTGTGTCTTTTTTTTATTTTATTTTTTAAAAGTAGAATCTAGTTTGGCAGTTTCGGCCGTGTAATGTAAAAGGATGTCGCTGACTAACTTCCGTTCTATTTGTTCACGTAAAAACATGCAGGCCATGATTTAGTGAAACCAGGCCGGGTCGTCTAAAGGGGCCTTTAGGTCTCAGGTAGGCCATGGCAGAAAGGTAACTGTAACAGGCATTGGTCGTAGATTTTAGGTTGGCCACAAATTTCACTGGTCGCAGTTTTCACATATTCAGGTGTCCAAGTCCAACTTGTTTTCTATAATATTGTTGCTTTTCATTCTGCATTCATGTTTTTTTTTGTTTTTTTTTTTTTTTACTACTTTTTTTTTTTTTATAAAGTCACGAGTACCTTAATTGTCTCCCGTAAGACAATTTACAAGTGTTATGTTGATCACAGTCTCAACAAAGATAAAAACAGACAGGAGTAACACTTCGTTGTTGTGGCGATAGCGTAACCACAATTTGTTAATTTTTATAAATAAATCCACACTTGCATCATGGTACATAACACCTTGAGATAGATAGCAGTTATACCTACCGTACTATAATACTAATACATCAGTACAAATTTATAAACATTTAAAGCTTTAACGATTATCGAAGCTAACTTTTTAAGTAGCGGAATAATTATTAACGAAGTTAACGTTTGGATTAACTGTGCCCACCTGTGTATGGGACGCACACTTTGAGTATGAAATACAGGAGTTGGAGAAGGGCTGCTAGATTTTTGTCTGGAAATTATCGCAGAATGCAATCAGTGACAGATATGATAATGTAGCTGGGATGGAATTCATCGCAAGACAGGAGGAGGATGAGGAGGGTCATGGGAGTGTACAGGGCATATACTGGCGATGAGGCATGGAAAGATATTGCTGTAAGTATGAAAAGTAGTTCATGGAAGGGAAAAGATGACCATGACCACAAGCTGGCACTCGATTTCAGGCACAAGGTTGTGGGAAGATTTTCTTTTTTAGGTAAGGGTGTCAGGGATTGGAATGAGTTACCGTAGGGGAATGATGAATAACTTACTGAAAACGTTAAAAGAATTTAAAGATAAAATTTGTAGAGGGCAAATGCAGGTGGGTGCAGGATAGGGGAAAGTTGGGTGTGTAGGGATATTGCCACCGGAGCGTGTGCTCCATTGCAATTAAATGAAATTAAAATTACAGAGTTCAGGTTCACTGTTATTTATGTCTTGTACATTAAGATTGTTAACCATGTTTTATTAAATTTTTATTTATAATTTTTAATTGCGATGGAGCTAACACTCCATTGGCAATACCCCCAGTCATCCATTTATCCTCTTTTTTTTTATAAATATATGTTTTTAAAATTTGAATTTTAAATCCCTCCCCATTTACTATTATGATTTACAAATTTTAATTCTAAATTCCTTATGCGATTTTGGAAAATTATTCATCACTACACTTGGTAATCTCTTCCAATCTCTGACACCCTTACCAACAAAATAAAATATTCCCACTCCCTTATGCATGATATTGAGTGAAAGCTTGTGGTCATGGTCTCCTTTCCCTTCCGTGCAGTATTCCTAATTCTTTTACCAATATCCTTTCAAGCTCCATCACCAACAAATGCCCTGTACATTCCCAGCACTCCTTTACCTTCATCCTTTCCCAACCCAAGATCCCTTATCATATCAGTTACTGACTGGATCCTGCAATAATTTTCACAAACAAATATAGCTGCTCTTCTTTGCACACCTTTCAGCTCCTGTATTTGATAACCAAAATGTGAGTCCCAAACTACACCACAATATTCAACCAATGGTAAAACCAAAGTTTTGTAACCCAACTCCATAATATTCTCTGGTAGTTTGAGGGTCGATGCTTTATTTTTGTAAATTGGTAATAGATGCTGGTGCTGGCTATAGTTCTGTGTCTTTTAATTGTGGAATTCCAAATTAGTTGTTCTGTGTTTTGCTGCTACTAACTTCTTAAAATTGCAGGAACCATATTTCTATTTGGTCAACATACCATCAATAATGATATTATTAAATATCATTGTATTTAATTTTAGGAACCTGGAGCAGTTGATGCGAGTGATTCTTACTGCGACATTGACATCAAAAATGACCCTTTAACTATAGATATAGTTCCCAAACTGAAAGTGGTAAGTGTGATTATTAAATATCATGATTTTATAGTTGTCTTGATACATATACCTTTATTAATGGAAATGTTGATTATTTTGGCATCCTGTGACGTTTGTTTAGAACTTGTACCAAAGAGTTCAGGTTTACTGTTAATGACCTCTTGTACATTAGAATTGTTAACAGTGATTGCGGACTGATGCTTCATTTTTGTATTAGTAATAAATGCTGGTGCTGGCTATATTTTTCTTTCGTTTATTCGTGGAATTCCAAATTGTTAGTACTGTGTCTTGCTGCTACTAATTTCTTAACATTGCACAACCCGTAGTTTTATTTGTTTCAAATATCATCATCAAATAAGGAATATTATTAAACATCATTGCTTTTAATTTTAGGAACCTGGAGCAGTTGATGCCATGACAGTTACTGCGACATTGAAATTAAAGATGATCGTTTCACTATAGAGATTGTTCCCAAACTGAAGGTGGTAAATGTGATTATTAAAAGTTATGGTTTGATGGTTGTCTTGAAATGAATACCTTGATTAATAAGTTGAAAAATTTTATTTTCATGAAATTGGCATATACTTTTACACGATAGGTTGCATGTTGGCTTTTAAGTAACATAAATAAAATGTTATTATTTGCTAAGTGACTTCCTTGAATGTGATTAGTTAGTCTACAAAATTTATAATAACTATAATGCCAATGGCCTACAATATGTCAAATTTTCTCATTATTTTAGAAATGCCTGAAGCATGTTTTAAAGAGTCTATCATTATAGATACAAATAGAGCAAGAAGTTGTAGGAAGTCATATCACATCCTGTCATTTATCACTTTCTGCTACATAACTCAGCCAGGAAATTTCTCATACAGCAGGACAACTGTCTCTTGTGAAGTTTGACAGTGATCACCATGTAGTTCAATCAACAAGACTTTCATATTCATAATCTCCAAGCTAGGCCATAAAATACACTTCTGAGTCAAAAGAATTCGGACATTCCTTTGTAACATGGAATTGAATGCTAATGTTATTACAGACAAATCCCTTTTTAAAAGGAAGTGGGTAGTACTGTGTTGTCAGTGGAGAAGCAATAAAAGCAGAATGGGTCAGTCAGTAGAGCTCAGCAACTAGGCATTGCTTGTCACCTGAATTGGGCATTTCAATTATTCTGAAGCTGTTAACATGATTGTGAAGTGAAACACTAATGAACATTCATAACTAAACCAAAGGTACACCTATAATAATAGACAGGGACCGTTGATCATTGCGAAGGGTGGTTGTAAAAGATTGCTAGTAATTGGAGGCATATATCACTGAGAAGCTGCAAAGAGCTATGAGTAGTCTAGCCAGCGCAAAGACTGGGTGTTAGGAGTTAAAAAGGATGGGGTACATTACTCGAGATCAGTGCTAAGTGACACTTGGGTGGTGTAAAGTGGATGGCTGGAAACTAGTGATTTTGAGCGATGAATCATTACATACCCTGTGGCGATCTGATGGAAGGGTTCAGGTATTGGTAAATGCTTGGAGAACGTTATTTGTGATCACGCGTAGTGCCAATACTGAAAAACATAGTAGATGGTGTTAATGTATGGGTGTTTTTTACATGGTTAGAGAATGTTCTATTTATTGTGCTTAAAAAATCTTGAAATGCAGACGGATATAAACAAGCTTTGAACATTTTGTTTTGTTGTTGTGGTCAATGGTAGTATAAAACTGTACTGTCTCAACAGAGACCATGTTTTTTTTTTTTTTTCAGTTAAATATTCTGTAAGAGCTCCCCAGGACAAGCAACTAATTTTTAAACTAATATCAACAACATTGAATTAAATACAACACAGTGGTATGCAAATCAAATAATGAATCCTTATTGGAACATCCAACGAATATCGAGATTCAGAAAATATGCTCGTAAAATTAATCCTCAGCTCGGTGCCAAATCTTTGATATACGAAAAATTTACTTACAAAGAATATTTTAGTGTACATATTCTGAACTATTTTCAAGCTGACTCAAAAAACTTGCAGAGCAAACCAGGAAGGTGAGAAGTTTATTCACCTTCCAAATTTCAGTAGTTAATTCCAAATTTTACAACATGGTTAACTCGTAGTCACCTCCACCAAATGTTACTCAATCTCGGAAACCTATAGCAAAAATTGCCAACCATAATCAAGAGGTATTTATGATGAATGTGAGCATCCAAGAAGCATCGGTCATAAGCGCTACTAAGTGCACTTAAATCTGTGATAGTAAATTTCTTTTAAGAAAGCCAGTAGTATATACAAAAATGAAGGCCCCTATTGCGATTCTGTTATAGACTGAAATTTGTAAATACTACTGATCTAACAAAGCTTTCTTTGTCTATATGAATTTTGGTTTGATAATATACATTTTAGTTTTCCATTGCTTCTTAAATTGCTGCAAGCAAATGCCATGACACTTCTCTTAAAAGGCTGTGGAGAAATTACTTCCCATTTTCTGTCCCCAAGCCTTTTCAAGCTCTAACAATCTTCACATCATCATGCCAGGAAGCACTAATGAATTCTGATCTGCATGATTTATACTGGGATCAATGTAGTTTTCACATTGGTTGTTATGCTATTGGTTTGGAACAAATGAACTGGCCATTTTACCAGAGACAAACTGGCTTATGATATCTTCTCTGGAATATAGGAAATCTTTGGATTATAGGCTAAGTTAACATTGAAATTTCTTTATTACTTGATACAGATGCACTGTAAATAGGATCGCGTCTGTTTTCTGAAGTTACTTTTTTTGGTATTTTATTGATGTTGCACTGGGCTTAACACTTCCGTATTATAAGTGTATTTTTGCCTATGCCATTTCTAAAGCCACAGCCAATATGTGCTTTATTTATTATTGAGTTGATAAATGTGTTCCCTAATTTTGTAGCTTATTATTGAAAATTTTCATAGTTTTTCATACTGTTGTGAACTTCCATAACTGTTTAACCAGACCTGGTGGAAGAACAGTAAAATTTATGCCTGACATTTACGATTATGTGTGTTTTCTACATCTTCCCATTTAGATTTTGCTTTTTCATAGATCCCTAAATGATTTGAATGTACGAAAGTTCTGTCATTTAGGCTATGACCAAATTTCTTATTGCTATGACTGCAATGCTCTCCTACATTTTGTACCCTTATTATCAATGACATGAATAGCGTTAAATAAAAAACCTCACTATAGTTACATTTTATGAGTATTTCGGTGCCTTTTATAATCACCATATTAAATTTTGTTTTAAAAAAATTTGGAGATAATAGATAGTTCAGCTATAGCTAATTGCTTTCATTTCAGTTGATTTTCTCTACATAGTATGCTATGAGCATCAACATACAAACACAGTGGATCATAATTGCAAAAGTCATTAGTTAGCTTCTTCTAATTTTATCTCTTTCTGTAATTGATGTGAAATAGAAACAATATATTTTGAGGTTATTTACTTCTATCCACGTTAAACTCAGAGAAGGTAGATAATTATAGAATTTTTTCCTAAAAATTTGAATTTGATTTAATAATATCTCACTATTTACTATTTATTAGTTAACTTCAGTGGTTTTATTTTATTATTCCCATAATATAAAAATATTATCATGTATTTCTTAAATTTTTAGGAATGTTCAGAAGATGCCAAACAAGGGGATTCACTATAGGTGTCTATCAGTGATAGGTAAGTTAGTTTCACGTTATTGAACAGTTATTAGATTACATGTGCTGTAATTTTGAGTTTCTCTAAATAGAGGACTGGTGCAATCTGAAATATGGATTGCTCTGACTTAACATACCATATGTTATAGTAAACAGATTTCTCATTGCTGATAAAATTTGATATCAGGAACACAATGTCAGCAGTCAAAAGGTATAGTTTTACTATTTTTCCCCAGATACAAATAAAACTAAGTGGTTTATGTTCAGTAAGACTGTTAAGAAATTATTAGTTTATATGTTAATAAAATCATATCATTCATTCCAAATGAATTTACTTTTATATTTAATAACATTTTGATATCTTTTCAATACATTGTCCTATTATTCTATTCAGTTCAATCCAATTAGTTATTTATATTCATGAAGGATGAAAGGATTTCTCATATCATTAGTTATTTACCTGTTTTAGTTAGCAGACAAACGTTTTTCAAAAAATTTCTTATGCTTCCATCAAAATGAATATTCTATAAAACTACAAGAACACAGATTGTACAATTTTTCTTTTAAAAATAATTATGTTTTGTCTTTTCCCTTAGACTACTCACATTTTTATAATTATTTGTTAAGGCAAAATATTCTGAACAATAAATGTAATTTTTGTTTATATATGCAATTAATAGAACAGACTCTTATTTTATATAACAGCTCTAATGCTACTTATTGAGCTATAGATTTAATTTTCATATACAGTGCATATTTTAATAAAGAATCAGGAAATTCTGATGGAACTCTGCTGGTGCGTGTGGTGCAGGGTTTGAGTCCTGCAGATAATGCCAGAGTTCCATTTCGGTTGGCCGCGTGGATATTGATTGATTGACTATCGGGCGTACGATCACTAACTTGAAGTTTCTTCTTGTCAGGGTGGCGGTTTCTGTCTGACAACAGGCAAATGTTGATGATGGAGTATTGCCAAACTGCGAGGACAAAGAGCTGTTGGAACAACTATCGACCGTTAAAGATTTTATAATTTTAATTGAAAAGCTGTTTAAAGTTCTTTTGCTTTAGTGATAGTAGCCTGATACGAATTAGAAAGGTTTTATGTAAAGAAACAGAACAAGCTAAAATTCACATGAAGAATATTACGGGGATTTATTTGACCTCTTACAAAATATGTGCAAATATTAACGACGATTAAAGACTCATAATAATGGTAAAAGCAGGATTTTTTAATTTTGGTCTCCCGTATATTAGTCGTTTGAACATAGGATTTCATCAGTGTCACTATCAAGTACCTTATTACTATCATGCTGTTGTTCTTGATTATATAAAAAAATATTAGCTTGGCTGATGGTGAAATAATACTATACTCAATGTAGGTAAGAAAAACAGGCTTAAAATCAATTTTAAGTACTGGTCACTGTCATTATGATTGTTGAGTTTTTACCGTATGCTTGAATATTATTGTTTTACTCAAAGAATATGGGTTCCTTTAATATTAAATACTAATGTTATCACAGATATTAATAATGGAGTAGGATAACTGAGAAAAGTTTGATAGTATATGCAGATACAGGCAAAGAAATATAAACCTGTTTGAATGCATTTATAAATACTCAAACTAAATATGAGGAAAGGTAATTTTAATTTATTATAAAACATGTTTATCTTAAAACTTGGTGGTCTCATTACAGTTTTATATATGATATGGTTACAATGGCATTTTTAATTTATTTTTGGCCAACAGATTACAATGTTTCCTCTGATGTTGAAAATTACTGGTTATTTTCTTATTGTGGCATCTAAACCAGTGGCAATCCACATCACTTGGCTACAGCACACTTCCATTGTTTTCAGAGAGTCGGGCATATCGTCTTCAATTCTTAAAAGTTTTTATTCAATAATTTTCAAATGGAATCGTTATCTTTGAACGATTATTCATAATAAGGAAATGAAATTCCACCAAAACAATTCTTGTAATTATATACCAAGTCTCGAGCTTGTGTTGTGAAAAAAATTGAGCTCTTGTTCTGAGCCAAGTCTATAATTTTAAATGCACTTCAGTTTTTGAAAGAAAATAGTTTTTCTCTGTATTATATATACTTTATTTAGAATTTAAAAATTCTGATTACTTGGTCATTAAGAATATTGTAAATTTTACTGAAATGGAAGACATAACACAAATTATTTATTCTAACAGCTGTAAAACTTGAAAAAGTGCGAGGAAATTGTGGCTTTTATGCATTTCTAAGTTTGATAAAGCAACAAATTTAAGGTATTTAGAAAGGTCTACTAAAATACGGTATACATAATAGCTAATTATTCAGAATTTTTTTTATTCTACATGAACGACGTATATCCCAGAGGTAAATCAATCTGTTTTAGACAGTGAAGTGAATAAACACTCCAAAGTATAGAATTGGCTCTGAAGAGCATCTCGTAATTTTTTGTCACTTTATAAGCATTAGTCTTTGCAAATTTTTACAATATTGTTTTTTGATAGGATCCCACATAAATAACCTCAACAACAAAACAAGCCAAAAGGTCCTTCAATATGATTAATAAGGTGCCTTTTACACTCATCTTTAAGCTGTGAAATTGACTTGAGAAGCTAGGTAGAAGGAAGTTTCTTCCCCTAGGTAATCATCTTTCAGACAGTGATTGTGAAGATTAAGGAAGTTAATAAATAAAGAAAGAATTATCTTGACCCAAAGAAACACATAATAGGTCACATGTCTGCCATTTCTTTTGTTGGTTTGCTGGCACAAGACAACTCTCCTCAGTACACATTTCTTTTTGGCGATAAAAACAGTTTATTTTATTACAATAGCACCAACAATTGTGAATGGTACCAACAAACTTGACCTTAACCATACAAGTGTATATCCAGAAGGAGGCATACTAAGCCATTGTGTCAGAGGTAGGATGGCCAGTTCCTTTCCTCTGGGACCTACAGTTTAACGTGGAATCCGAACCACGGAGCGTCCTGGCATAGCACATATGATTAAACACAACTCTCAAAATTCCTGCGCCTGCCGGGATTCGTGCCTGGGGCAGGAGCAGCGAAAGTTTTGAAAGCAAGCGCTTAGGCACTGAGCTACCAGAATTATGTATACATAAAATCCAACATTATCCTGCTAAGTCAAGAATTCTTAGTGGATAATAAACAAAAGAGATTGATATTTTCTGAAACTCTAAACATTGGATTGGTATCTCATAGTTCCTTATAGAGCAATGGGAGAGTTAAGGTAAATGGAATGAAGATCTAAATAAATCATGGTTATAACGATGTATGCCCTGCCCTGTCTACTAATGAATGACATTTATTTCAAATATAATATGATAAAAGTATATTTGATGCACAACACTATTAACTAAAAATATACCTCTATAACTAATTAGGGTAATGCATGTAACCAACTGGGGCAAACTTTTTAACCTAAGAATGATATATAAATCTATAAACTTTATGGTATTTATGTACAGTTTGTTCTGAAATATATTTAAAAATAAACTAACACACAAATATTTCTAAATATTAAAATAAAAACTTAAAACAGTGTGACCTTAAATTCTGTGATATATTAAAACCTTGAAAAAAACTGCAATTTTCTATCTGCCAAACAAACACAGATAAAAATCTAATACCTTTCAAAAACACTCTCATATCCCCACAACTAATTTCACTAATTGTTTTAAAATTAAACAGTCAAATATCTTTCACTCCATATCCCATTCAGAACTAGCCACAAGTCATGCTCTAACAATGCAAGAGCTAACAGACATTTAATTAAATATTAACTAAATAAACAACCTGAACATATTACAGCTAGTGCTCAAACCATATTTTAAATAATATTACTAAAAAATTACAAAGATTTATTAAAACGATAGCAGAACTAATTTATTTAAGAAAAATGGAATAGTTCAAATAGCACTATTGATCTATTCAGTATTTACACAATTTGCAAGAAATTGTATGTCACAAAAAATCAGTATGATAGAGCTAATTTTAACAAAATGCATTGCAATAACGTTATTAGAAAATAATTAATAATTATATGATAAAAATCACTCCATTACTTAGACATTATGCCAAATAATGCTAACATCAGTAGAAACAAATAAATTGATGCAATCAATTTAGAAATAAACCATCAATCATTATGAAAACAAATTTATTCCCACAAAGAGATTTGACTATAAATTTTACCCATAATACACACAGAAGCACTACATTGATAGAAAGCATTATCTTCTCCAATTCAGTTCCTTTAGACCCCACGACTTTTTCACAAACTTTATATGGAAGAAAAAGTTATTCCAAAATAATTACAGGATGACAGATATTTTATAATATCAGGCATATCTTTATGAATGGTTTTACGGTTTTCATGCATATTTATCAGTAGAATGTTAATAATTTTTTTAGGCATTATAACGTTTAAGAATGAATTTCGACAGATACTGAAAGAAAGTGGACAGTCATCCAAATTAATTCTCTGATGCATTTTATTATCCCCAGAAACCAAAATGAACTATTTTAATGTCCTTCAAAAATGCCAGACTGAATACGCGATTTTCAACAAAGTTTGTTACAAAATGACCATTCCACAAGTGAATAGTCTTATCTCTTTTAGGATTTACAGTATATATAAAATGTTTTCTACAAAAATTAAAAGAAAATGGGCATTTACTTTAATGAATCATACTATGTGCACCACAAATTCCATATTCTGTAAAATATATTACACAAACTTCACATAAAAATGGCCTTGCACTAAAATGAATCTGCTTCTCTGTTTTCAGATCCACAATCCATATAAAGGATTTTCCACAAACTTCACACGACAACGACAGTTCTTCAAAGTGTATACTTTCGTGCCACTTAATATCTTGTAAAAGATTTTCCTTGTTATTCACAACTAAACAGCATTTCACCTAAATGAAGCACCATGTGCATTTTAAGCACCCACTACTACACAAAATATTAGACTTAACACAAAATCGCCACCTACTTGTGAGTTTTAAGATTCCTAGAAAGAGTGAAAGACTATCTGCAAACTTCACAATTAAATGGACATTCACCTTTATTAATACAGATTTCTATTTTATGACTACTAGTTAATGATTTTACCAAAACTTCTCAAAAAGACGGACGTTTACGTAAATGAATCTGGTTGTGTATCTTAAGATTACTAGCCAATGTAAAAGATTTTCCACAAACCTGGCAAGGAAATGGGCGTTCACCTAAATGGATCTTCTTGTGTTTCTTAAGATTCCCACAACATGTGAAAGATTTTTCCACAAACCTCACAAGAGAATGGACGTTCCCCTAAATGTATCCTGTTGTGATTTCTAAGACTACCAGCCTCTGTAAATGTTTTTCCACAAACATCACAGGAAAAAGGACGTAGACCTAAATGAATCTGGTTGTGTCTTTTAAGACTACCAGATTCTGTAAAAGATTTCCCACAAATTCTGCATGGAAACGGACGTTCACCTAAATGAATTCTCTGGTGAGTTTGAAGATTCCAAAATCGAGTGAAAGACTTTTTACAAATTTCACAAGAATATGGACGTTCACCTAAATGAATCTGGTTATGAATTTTAAGACTCCCAGATTGTGTGAAAGATTTTCCACAAAGGTCACAAGAAAATGGACGGTCACCTGAATGAATCCTGTTGTGAGCTTTAAAATTCCCAGAATCTCTAAACATTTTTCCACAAATTTTGCAAGTAAATGGGCATTCACCTGTGAGTCATAGTGTGAGCCTTTAGATTCCCAGATTGTGTGAAAGATTTTCCACAAACTTCACACGAAAATGGCCTTTCACCAGAATGTATCCTTTTGTGGTTTTTTAGTTTCCCAGATTCTTTAAAAGATTTTCCACAAATTTCGCAAGGATATGGGCGTTCGCCTAAATGTATCCTTCTGTGTGTTTTAAGACTCCCAGATGTTGTAAACGATTTTCCACATACTTTACACAAAAATGGATGCTCACCTAAATGAGTGTTGAGATTCCCAGAATGAGTAAGAGATTTTCCAGTAACTTCACAAGGAAAAGGTCGTTCATCTAAATTAAGCTGGTTGTGAATACACCTAGACTCTGTAAAAGATTTTCCACAAATTTTGCATGGAAATAGACATTCACCAAAATCAGTTCGCTTTTGAGTTGTAAAATGCTCAGAATAAGTTAAAATTTTTCCAAAAACTTCGGAAGAAAATGGTCTTTCACCTGAATGAATCCCTTTGTGCTCAGTTGTAGACAGTTGCTCCTCATAAATTGGACTGTTACACTGACAGTCATAACAATCTCTGGAAATAAAAGTAAATCCTCATGTTGATATGTGAAGACAACACATTATAGAAGTATATTAAAACACAGCGTTTAAAAATAATAGCAATGGTACTAGTAGTACAAAGTGTATTCATATATATTTTTTTACAGGAAGTAATAAATAGTCACCTAACATTCACCATCGCTCACCAGAGGCAGTGCTTAGTTTTATATTCTCATGAATTACTATTTATTTTCTTTTAATAATATTTTAATTAACACATGCTTTGAGTAAATGGTATATTTTTATAAATTGTATAATAATAATTTAAAGTGTAGGTATATACTCTTTACCATTTTACTCTTACCCTCTTGTATAAACAAGAACAAATAACAAAAATGAGGTGAGAATTCCTATTTGGAAGTGAATCAAGGACCAAAGGGTTAGTGGACAGATAATGACAGGAGGCATTTGAGGTCTGGTATTACAGGCGAATGCTGAAGACTATACCATGAATGATGAAAAACTGGGAATTTTTTTGAAGGAATTCACTGGAAGGATTTAAAGAAAATAAGACAAAAGTTGATAAGCTATAGTTAGCGACACAGTGGTTTCCTTAAGGTGATTCTTGAAGGAAATTGAAGGAACAGTCCATAGATGATGATTATGCTTTACAAACCAAATTATAAATGACATGAAATGTAACAGCGTTATAGAACAAAAAAAGGAAGTAGAAAACTGGCATTTATGAAGGTTTACCACTTACTATTTCTTAGATTGATAATAAAAGAACTACTACAGATTGCAATGGTTTCCCCATAGCTTCCACCTTGTGTCCGTAGTTTTCTTCTGTTGAAGAAGGATTACCATATATGAACAATAATTACTGTTTGTATTGTTTGCATCTATTTCGTTTATCAACATCATCAATGGTATGCGGTGAACCCCTAATTTTGAAACCAACCATTATAAACAATTATAT
>JARYHS010008409.1:693235-714509 GCA_031002005.1 Vandiemenella viatica
CACGCCACCACTCGTATTCAGGGATGCCAGATTGTATAATTGGATACAAAACTTGTTTAATTTGGTTTCCTCTTGTATCCTGTTTGTATAACAGATTGCCTTGTATAATTGGATACAAAAATGAGCACTTAAAAGTAAAGTACATTCCAGCACCTTTTTGAAAGTGTTTTCCCTTTATTTCATTGAGTTGGCAACCATTCCTACATATCTATTTCCTTTTTGTTATTCAAAATTTATCAATGTATACATTGTTTACTTTTCGTGGACTTTTTTTGCTCCCAGCACTTTCACTCACGTATGTAATCAATGGATGACCCCTTTGTATAATTGGGATTCATTCTGTATAATTTCAAAGAGATAGCGGTATAATATAAGTTGGCTGTACTGGCAGCGCTGCTCGTATGTTCGGTGTAGTAGTGGGCGCCGCCTGCTAAAATCTTGGCGGCGGCGCGCCGAGCATTTTCAGCCGGCGGCGTGATATTTTATATTGTGAATTCTGCAAACGTAAATAAACTAAAAAGCGTCATAACCTATCTTACTGACAAATCAACATTATTATTCTGTAATGAGGTGTATTTATTATTACAAAATGTATGTCGTTATATACGTTTATTAAAAACATCGCGTTCAGTTGGTGTTGAAACAACAGTGACGGATCGGCAGTGTGTGTCGGAAGAGGTTAATCGGACAAACTGTTCGGCTGCAAATGGCATTACTCGGACGAAATTCTGTGCCAGTGGATGACCGGCTGCCTGATCGATAGTTAGTATCGCAGTGGAGTCTGCAAACAGTGTTGCAGATCAGCAAAAAACTCAACTTTCAGTAACCAGTGCCAAAAAATTCAAATAAATAATACATAAGTTAGGAAAAAGGTGATGTGCAATTTTATTTCGAAACATTTGTGTGTCTTTTTTTTTATTTTATTTTTTAAAAGTAGAATCTAGTTAGCAGTTTCGGCCGTGTAATGTAAAAGGATGTCGCTGACTAACTTCCGTTCTATTTGTTCACGTAAAAACATGCAGGCCACGATTTAGTGAAACCAGGCCGGGTCGTCTAAAGGGACCTTTAGGTCACAGGTAGGCTGTGGCACAAAGGTAACCGTAACAGGCATTGGTCGTAGATTTTAGGTTGGCCGCAAATTTCACTGGTCGCAGTTTTCACATATTCAGGTGTCCAAGTCCAACTTGTTTTCTATAATATTGTTGCTTTTCATTCTGCATTCATGTTTTTGTTTTTTTTTACTACTTTTATCTTTTTATAAGTCACGAGTACCTTAATTGTCTCTCGTAAGACAATTTACAAGTGTTATGTTGATCACAGTCTCAACAAAGATAAAAACAGACAGGAATACCACTTCGTTGTTGTGGCGATAGCGTAACCACACTTTGTTAATTTTTATAAATAAATCCACACTTGCATCATGGTACATAACACCTTTAGATAGAGAGCAATTATACCTACCGTACTATAATACTAATACATCAATACAACTTTTGACTAGTTAACTTTTAACGGATAACTTAAACTTGCGTTAAATTTATAAACATTTAAAGCTTTAACGATTATCGAAGCTAACTTTTTAAGTAGCGGAATAATGATTAACGAAGTTAACGTTTGGATTAACTGTGCCCACCTGTGTATGGGACGCACATTTTGAGTATCAAATACAGGAGTTGGAGAAGGTGCAAAGAAGGGCTGCTAGATTTTTGTCTGGAAATTATCGCAGAATGCAATCAGTGAGAGATATGATAATGGAGCTGGGATGGAATTCATCGCAAGACAGGAGGAGGATGAGGAGGGTCATACTGGCGATGAGGCATGGAAAGATATTGCTGTAAGTATGAAAAGTAGTTCATGGAAGGGAAAAGATGTCCATGACCACAAGCTGGCACTCGATTTCAGGCACAAGGTTGTGGGAAGATTTTCTTTTTTAGGTAAGGGTGTCAGGGATAGGAATGAGTTACCGAGGGGAATGATGAATAACTTACTGAAAACGTTAAAAGAATTTAAAGATAAAATTTGTAGAGGGCAAATGCAGGTGGGTGCAGGATAGGGGAAAGTTGGGTGTGTAGGGATATTGCCACCGGAGCGTGTGCTCCATTGCAATAAAATTAAATTAAAATTACAGAGTTCAGGTTCACTGTTTTTTATGTCTTGTACATAAAGATTGTTAACCATGTTTTATTAAATTTATATTTTATAATTTTTAATTGCGATGGAGCTAACATTCCAGGGGCAATACCCCAGTCATCCATTTATCCCCCCTTTTTTTATATAAATATATGTTTTTAAAATTTGAATTTTAAATCCCTCACCCAGTTACTATTACGATTTACAAATTTTAATTCTAAATTCCTTATGCGTTTTTGGATAATTATTCATCACTACACTTGGTAATCTCTTCCAATCTCTGACACCCTTACCAACAAAATAAAATGTTCCCACTCCCTTATGCATGACATTGAATGAAAGCTTGTGGTCATGGGTCTCCTTTCCCTTCCGTGCAGTATTCCTAATTCTTTTACCAATATCCTTTCAAGCTCCATCACCAACAAATGCCCTGTACATTCCCAGCACTCCTTTACCTTCATCCTTTCCCAACCCAGATCCCTTATCATATCAGTTACTGACTGGATCCTGCAATAATTTTTACAAACAAATCTAGCTGCTCTTCTTTGCACACCTTTCAGCTCCTGTATTTGATAACCAAAATGTGAGTCCCAAACTACACCACAATATTCAACCAGGGGTAAAACCTAAGTTTTATACCCAACTCCGTAATTTCTCTGGTAGTTTGAGGGTTGATGCTTCATGTTTGTAAATTGGTAATAGATGCTGGTGCTGGCTATAGTTCTGTGTCTTTTAATTGTGGAATTCCAAATTAGTTGTTCTGTGTTTGCTGCTACTAACTTCTTAAAATTGCAGGAACCATATTTCTATTTGGTCAACATACCATCAATAATGAATATTATTAAATATCATTGCATTTAATTTTAGGAACCTGGAGCAGTTGATGCGAGTGACGCTTACTGCGACATTGACATCAAAGATGACCGTTTAACTATAGATATAGTTCCCAAACTGAAAGTCGTAAGTGTGATTATTAAATATCATGATTTTATAGTGTTCTTAATACAAATACCTTTATTAATGGAAAATGTTGATTATTTTGCCATCCTGTGACGTTTGTTTAGAACTTGTACCAAAGAGTTCAGGTTTACTGTTAATGACCTCTTGTACATTAGAATTGTTAACAGTGATTGCGGACTGATGCTTCATTTTGTATTAGTAATAAATGCTGGTGCTGGCTATATTTATCTTTCGTTTATTCGTGGAATTCCAAATTGTTAGTACTGTGTCTTGCTGCTACTAATTTCTTAACATTGCACAATCCGTAGTTTTATGTGTTTCAAATATCATCATCAAATAAGGAATATTATTAAACATCATGCTTTTAATTTTAGGAACCTTGAGCAGTTGATTCCAATGACAGTTGCTACGACATTGAAATTAAAGATGATCGTTTCACTATAGGATATTGATCCCAAACTGATTGTGGTAAATGTGATTATTAAAAGTTATGGTTTGATGGTTGTCTTGAAATGAATACCTTGATTAATTAGTTGAAAAATTTTATTTTCATGAAATTGGCATATACTTTTACACGACAGGTTGCATGTTGGCTTTTAAGTAACATAAATAAAATGTTATTATTTGCTAAGTGACTTCCTTGAATGTGATTAGTTAGTCTACAAAATTTATAATATCTATAATGCCAATGGCCTAGAATATGTCAAATTTTCTCATTATTTTAGAAATGTCTGAAGCATGTTTTAAAGAGGTCTATCATTATAGATACAAATAGAGCAAGAAGTTGTAGGAAGTCATATCACATCCTGTCATTTATCACTTTCCGCTACATAACTCAGCCAGGAAATTTCTCATACAGCAGGACAACTGTCTCTGATGAAGTTTGACAGTGATCACCATGTAGTTCAATCAACAAGGCTTTCATATTCATAATCTCCAAGCTAGGCCATAAAATACACTTCTGTCAAATGAATTCGGAACATTCCTTTGTAACATGGAATTGAATGCTAATGTTATTACAAACAATCCCCTTTTAAAAGTAAGTGGGTAGTACTGTGTTGTCAGTGGAGAAGCAATAAAAAGCAGAATGGGTCAGTCAGTAGAGCTCAGCAACTAAGCATTGCTTGTCACCTGAATTGGGCATTTCAATTATTCTGAAGCTTGTAACATGATTGTGAAGTGAAACACTAATGAACATTCATAACTAAACCAAAGGTACACCTATAATAATAGACAGGGACCGTTGATCATTGCGAAGGGTGGTTGTAAAAGATTGCTAGTAATTGGAGGCATATTATCACTGAGAAGCTACAAAGAGCTATGAGTAGTCTAGCCAGCGCAAAGACTGGGTGTTGGGAGTTAAAAAGGATGGGGTACATTATTCAAGGTCAGTGCTAAGTGACACTTGGGTGGTGTAAAGTGGATGGCTGGAAACTAGTGATTTTGAGCGATGAATCATTACATACCCTGTGGCGATCTGATGGAAGGGTTCAGGTATTGGTAAATGCTTGGAGAACGTTATTTGTGATCATGCGTAGTGCCAATACTGAAAAACATAGTAGATTGGTGTTAATGTATGGGTGTTTTTTACATGGTTAGAGAATGTTCTATTTATTGTGCTTAAAAAATCTTGAAATGCAGACGGATATAAACAAGCTTTGAACATTTATTTTGTTGTTGTGGTCAATGGTAGTATAAAACTGTACTGTCTCACCAGAGACCATGTTTTTCTTCAGTTAAATATTCTGTAAGAGCTCCCCAGGACAAGCAACTAATTTTTTAAACTAATATCACCAACATTGAATTAAATACAACACAGTGGTATGCAAATCAAATAATGAATCCTTATTGGAACATCCAACGAATATCGAGATTCAGAAAATATGCTCATAAAATCAATCTTCAGCTCGGTCCCAAATCTTTGATATATGAAAAATTTACTTACATAGAATATTTTAGTGTACATATTCTGAACTATTTTCAAGCTGACTCAAAAAACTTGCAGAGCAAACCAGGGAGGTGAGAAGTTTATTCACCTTCCAAATTTCAGTAGTTAATTCCAAATTTTACAACATGGTTAACTTGTAGCCACCTCCAACAAATGTTTCTAAATCTCGGAAACCTATAGCAAAAATTGCCAACCATAATCAAGAGGTATTTATGATGAATGTGAGCATCCAAGAAGCATCGGTCATAAGCGCTACTAAGTGCACTTAAATCTGTGATAGAAAATTTCTTTTAAGAAAGCCAGTAGTATATACAAAAATGATGGCCCCTTCTGCGATTCTGTTAAAGACTGAAATATGTAAATACTACTGCTCTAACAAAGCTTGCTTTGTCTATATGAATTTTGGTATGATAATATACATTTTATTAAAATTTCACACTTTTCGCAGGCGTCATTATCGAAAATTGCACTTACTTGTTTCTTTTCGGGTTTTGCGCTGCGTTTCTTTGCTGATAACGCCAACGTTTCGGCCCCAACCTGGAGCCTTCGTCAGGGCTTCTGCTTTACTGCTTATCTCGCCGTCTTAATACTTAATTCGATGTTTATTAAAGTGCTGGCCAAAATCAATGTCCTACCTATCTTCACCAGTAAAAATAAGGTTAGAAGCATTTTAAGGTCAGCAAAAGATCGTAGAGCGCCATTACAATCGAGTGGTGTGTATAAGATTCCCTGCGATTGTGGTCAGGTATACATAGGTGAGACATGCCGAGCAGTATCCGTTAGGGTGAAAGAACATCTTCGTCACGCCAGACTAGAAAAAACCACGAAATCGGCAGTGGCGGAACACCAAGTAGAAGCAGGACACAAAATACAGTGGTATAAAACTATGATCGTAGCAAAGCCAAAAGATTTTTTAGAACGGAAAATAAGGGAATCCATCGAAATTTATAAAAATCCTAACAATTTCAACAGAGACGGCGGCTATGGTTTAAGCCAAATGTGGAAGTGTGTGCTAGCAAATGAACACGTAACAACTACAAGCTCGCTCCATAATACATAAACCTCTTTGGAACAGTAAATATTCTTTGGCGGATAAACAAAATCATCTTTGCCGGTGATAATAAACATCGAATTAAGTATTAAGACGGCGAGATAAGCAGATAAGCAGAAGCCCTGACGAAGGCTCCAGGCTGGGGCCGAAACGTTGGCGTTATTCAGCAAAGAAACGCAGCGCAAAACCCGAAAAGAAACAAGTAAGTGCAATTTTCGAATATACATTTTAGTTTTCCATTGCTTCTTAAATTGCTGCAAGCAAATGCCATGACACTTCCCTTAAAAGGCTGTGGAGAAATTACTTCCCATTTTCTGTTCCCAATCCTTTTGAAGCTCTAACAATCTTCACATCATCATTCCATGAATCACTAATGAATTCTGATCTGCATGATTTATACTAGGATCAATGTAGTTTTCATATTGGTTGTTATGCTATTGGTTTTGGAACAAATGAACTAGCTATTATACCAGAGACAAACTGGCTTATGATATCTTCTCTGGAATATAGGAAATCTTTGGATTATAGACTAAGTTAACATTGAAATTTCTTTATTACTTGATACAGATGCACTGTAAATAGGATGGCGTCTATTTTCTGAAGTTACTTTAATTGGTATTTTATTGATGTTGCACTGGGCTTAACACTTTCGTATTATAAGTGTATTTTTAGATACACCATTTCTAAAGCCACAGCCAATATGTGCTTTATTTATTATTGAGTTTTTGTCTTAGGAAATGATGAAAATTAATTATAATATAGTGATATGTCATTCCATTTCTCATAATTAAATTGTAATAGAGTTGATAAATGTGTTTCCTAATTTTGTAGCTTATTATTGAAAATTTTCATAGTTTTTCATACTATTGTGAACTTCCATAACTGTTTAACCAGACGTGGTGGATGAACAGTAATATTTATGCCTGAGATTTGCGATTATGTGTGTTTTCTACACCTTTCAATTTAGATTTTGCTCTTTCATAGATCCCTAAATAATTTGAATGCACGAAAGTTCTGTCATTTAGGCTATGACCAATTTTCTTATTGCTATGACTGCAATCCTCTCCTATATTTTGTACCCTCATTATCAATGACATGAATAGCGTTAAATAAAAACCTCACTATTGTTACATTTTATGAGGATTTTGGTGCCTTTTATAATCACCATATTAAATTTTGTTTAAAAAATTTGGAGATAATAGATAGTTCAGCTATAGCTAATTGCAGAATTACTTTCATTTTATTAGAAAAGTGTTTTCAGCTGATTTTCTCTACATACTATGCTAAGAGCATCGATATACAAACACAGTGGATCATAATTGCAAAAGTAATTAGTTAGCTTCTTCTAATTTTATCTCTTTCTGTAATTGATGTGAAATAGAAACAATATATTTTGAAGTTATTTACTTCTATCTAAGTTTAACTCAGAGAAGGTAGATAATTATAGAATTTTTCCTAAAAATTTGAATTAATAATATCTCACTATTTACTATTTATTAGTTAACTTCAGTGGTTTTATTTTATTATTCCCATAATATAAAAATATTATCATGCATTTCTTAAATTTTTAGGAATGTTCAGAAGATGCCAAACAAGGGATTCACTATTGGTGCCTATCAGTGATAGGTAAGTTAGTTTCACGTTATTGAATAGTTATTAGATTACATGTGCTGCAATTTTGAGTTTCTCTAAATAGAGGACTGGTGCAATCTGAAATATGGATTGCTCTGACTTAAAATACCATATGTTACAGTAAACAGGTTTCTCATTGCTGATAAAATTTGACATCAGGAACACAATGTCAGCAGCCAAAAGGTATAGTTTGACTATTTTTTCCCCAGGTACAAATAAAACTAAGTGTTTTAAGTTCAGTAAGACTGTTAAGAAATTATTAATTTATATGTTAATAAAATCATACCATTCATTGCAAATGAATTTACTTTTATATTTAATAATATTTTGATATCTTTTCAATACTTTGTCCTATTATTCTATTCAGTTCAATCCAATTAGTTATTTGTACTCATAAAGGATTTGTAATACCATTCTTATCATTAGTTGTTTACCTGTTTTAGTTAGCAGACAAACGTTTTTCAAAAAATTTCTTATGCTTCCATCAAAATGAATATTCTATAAAACTACAAGAACACAGCTTGTACAATTTTTCTTTTCAAAAATAATTATGTTTTGTCTTTTTCCTTACACTAATTTTTATTAATAATTTGTTAAGGCAAAATATTCTGAACAATAACTGTAATTTTAGTTTATATATGTAATTAATAGAACAGACTCTTATTTTATATAACAGCTTTAATGCTACTTATTGAGCTATAGATTTAATTTTCATATACAGTGCATATTTTAATAAAGAATCAGGAAATTCTGATGGAACTCTGCTGGTGCGTGTGATGCAGGGTTTGATTTATTGACTATCGGGCGTACGATCACTAACTTGAAGTTTCTTCTTGTCAGGGTGGCGGTTTCTGTCTGACAACAGGCAAATGTTGATGATGGAGTATTGCCAAACTGCGAGGACAAAGAGCTGTTGGAACAACTATCAACCGTTAAAGAATTTATAATTTTAATTGGAAAGCTGTTTAAAGTTCTATCACTTTAGTGATAGTAGCCTGATACGTATTAGAAAGGTTTTATGTAAAGAAACAGAAGAAGCTAAAAGTCACTTGAATAATATTACGGGGATTTATTTGGCCTCTTACAAAATATGTGCAAATATTAACAACGGTTAAAGACTCATAATAATGGTAAAAGCAGGATTTTTTAATTGTGGTCTCCCGTATGTTAGTCGTTTCAACATAGTATTTCATCAATGTCACTATCAAGTACATTATTACTATCATGCCTGTTGTTACTTGATTATATAAAAAGATATCAGCCTGGCTGATGGTGAAATAATACTATACTCAATGTAGGTAAGAAAAACAGGCTTAAAATAAATTTTAAGTGCTGGTCACTGTCATTATGATTGTTGGGTTTTTACTGTATGCTTGAATATTATTGTTTTACTCAAAGAATATGGGTGCCTTTAATATTAAATATTGATGTTATCACAGATATTAATAGTAGGATAACGGAGAAAAGTTTGATAGTATATACAGATACAGGCAAAGAAATATTAACCTGTTTGAATGCATTTATGAATATTCAAACTAAATATGAGGAAAGGTAATTTTAATTTATTATAAAACATGTTATCTTAAAACTTGGTGGTCTCATTACAGTTTTATATGTGATATGGTTACATATGGCATTTTTTATTTATTTTTGGCCAACAGATTACAATGTTTCCTCTGAAGTTGAAAATTACTAGTTATTTTATTACAGTGGCATCTAAACCAGTGCAATTGTTTTCAGAGTGTGGGGCATATCATCATCAATTCTTAAAAGTTTTTATTCAATAATTTTCAAATGGAATCGTTATCTTTGAACAATTATTCATAATAAGGAAATGAAATCCCACCAAAACAATTCTTGTAATTGTATACCAAGTCTCGAGCTTATGTTGTGAAAAAAATTGAGATCTTGTTCTGAGCCAAGTCTATAATTTTCAGTGAACTTCAATTTCAGAAAGAAAATAGTTTTTCTCTGTATTATATATACTTTATATAGAATTTAAAAATTCTGATTACTTGGTCATTAAGAATATTGTAATTTTTACTGAAATGGAAGACATAACCTAAATTATTTATTCTAACAGGTGTAAAACTTGAAAAAGTGTGAGGAAATCGTGGCTTTTATGTATTTCTAAGTTTGATATAGCAACACATTTAAGGTATTTAGAAAGGTCTGCTGAAATACGATACACATAATAGATAAGTATTCAGAATTTTTTAAATCTACATGAACGACCTATATCCCAGAGGTAAATCAAACTGTTTTAGACAGTGAAGTGAATAAACACTAGAAAGTATAGAATTGGCTCTGAAGAGCATCTCATAATTTTTTGTCACTTTATAAGCATTAGACTTGGCAAATTTTTAAAATATTGTTTTTTGGTAGGATCCCACATAAATAACCTCAACAACAAAACAAGCCAAAAATCCTTCAATACGATTAATAAGGTGCCTTCTATACTCATCTTTAAGCTGTGAAGTTGACTGGGGAAGCTAGGTTGAAGGAAGTTTCTTTCAGACAGTGATTGTGAAGATTAAGGAAGTTAATAAATAAAGAAAGAATTATGTTGACCCAAAGAAACACAAAATAGGTAACATGTCTGCCATTGCTTTTGTTGATTTGCTGGCATAAGACAACTCTCCTCAGTACTAATTTTCTTTTTGTCGATAAAAACAGTTTATTTTATTACAAAAGCACCAACAATTGTGAATGGTACCAACAAACTTGACCTTAACCATACAAGTGTATATTATGTATACATAAAAAACAGTGTTATCCTTCAAAATCAAGAATTCTTAGTGGATAATAAACAAAAGATATTGATATTTTCTGAAACTCTAAACATTGGATTGGTATCTCATAGTTCCTTATGAGCAATGGGAGAGTTAAGGTAAATGGAATGAGATCTAATTAAATCATGAATTATAACAATGTATGCCCTGTCTACTAATGAATGACATTTAATTCAAGTAAAATGTGATAAAAGTATATTTGAAGTACAAAACTATTAACTAAAAATATACCTCTAAAACCAATTAGGGTAATGCATGTACCCAACTGGAGCAAACTTTTTAACCTAAGAATGATATATAATCTATAAACTTTATAGTATTAATGTACAGTTTGTTCTGAAATATATTTCAAAATAAACCAACACACAAATATTTCTAAATACTAAAATGAAAACTTAAAACAGTATGACCTTAAATTCTGTGATATATTAAAACCTTAAAAAACTGTATTTTTCTATCTGCCAAACAAACACAGATGAAAAATCTAATACCTTTCAAAAACACTCTCACATCCCCACAACTAATTTCACTAATTGTTTTAAAATTAAACAGTCAAATATCTTTCACTCCATATTCCATTCAGAACTAGCCACAAGTCATGCTCTAACAATGCATGAGCTAACAGACATTCAATTAAACGTTAACTAAATAAACAACCTAAATATATTACAGCTAGTACTCAAAACATATTTTAAATAATGTTACCGAAAAATTACAAAGATTTATTAAAAAGATAGCAGAACTAATTTATTTAAGAAAAATGGAACAGTTCAAATAGCACTATTGATCTATTGAGTATTTACACCATTTGCATGAAATTGTATGTCACAAAAAATCAGTGTGATAGATCTAGTGGATGTAATACACTTTAGCAAAATGCTTTGCAATAAAGTTATTAGATAATAATTAATAATTATATGATAAACATCACTCCATAGCTTAGATATTATGTCGAATAATGCTAACAACAGTGGAAACAAATAAATTGACGCAATCAATTTAGAGATAAAACATCAATCATTATGAAAACAAATTATATGCCCACAAAGATATTTGACTATAAATTTTACACATAATACACAGAGAAGCACTATATTGATAGAAAGCATTATCTGCTCCAATTCAGTTCCTTTACATGCTATGATATTTTCACAAACTTTATATGGAAGAAGAAGTTATACCAAAATAATTACTTGATGACAGATATTTTATACTATCAGGTGTATCTTTATGAATGGTTTTACGGTAGACATTATAATGTTTAACAATGAATTTCGACAGATACTGAAAGAAAGTGGACAATAAACCAAATTAATTCTCTGATCCATTTTACTATCTCCAGAAACAAAAATGAACTCTTTTAATGTCCTTCAAAAATGCCAGACTGCATACGCGATTTTCAAGAAAGTTTGTTAGAAAATGGCCATTCCACAAGTTAATAGTCTTATCTCTTTCAGGATATACATTATATATTAAATGTTATCTACAAAAATTAAAAGAAAATGGGCATTCACTTTAACGAATCATCCTATGTGCATCACGAGTTCCATATTCTGTAAAAAATATATCACAAACTTCACATAAAAATGGCTTTGCACTAATATGAATCATCTTCTGTATTTTAAGATCCACAATCCGTATAAAGGATTTTCCACAAACTTCACACGACAACGGCCGTCTCCAAAGTGTATACTTTTGCGCCACTTAAGATCTTGTAAAAGAATATCCTTGTATTTCACAACTAAACAGTGGGTCACCAAAATGAAGCACCATGTGCAATTTAAGCACCCACTACTACAAAAAAGACTTAACACAAAATCGCCACTTACTTGTGAGTTTTAAGATTCCTAGAAAGAGTGAAAGACCTACTGCAAACTTCACAATTAAATGGACGTTCACCGTTATTAATACAGATTTCTATTTTAAAACTAGCAGTGAATGATTTTACCCAAACTTCTCAAAAAGACGGACGTTGACGTAAATGAATCTGGTTGTGTTTCTTAAGATTACTAGCCAGTGTAAAAGATTTTCCACAAACTTGGCAAGGAAATGGGCGTTCACCTAAATGAATCTTCTGGTGTGTTTTAAGATTGCCACAACGAGTGAAAGATTTTCCACAAACTTCACAAGAAAACGGACGTTCCCCTAAATGTATTCTGTTGTGTTTTCTAAGACTACCAGCCTCTGTAAATGTTTTTCCACAAAAATCACAAGGAAAAGGACGTAGACCTAAATGAATCTGGTTGTGTCTTTTAAGACTACCAGATTCTGTAAAAGATTTCCCACAAATTCTGCAAGGAAACGGACGTTCACCTAAATGAATTCTCTGGTGAGTTTGAAGATTCCAAGAATAGTGAAAGACTTTCCACAAATTTCACAAGAATATGGACGTTCACCTAAATGAATCTGGTTGTGAATTTTAAGACTCCCAGATTGTGTGAAGGATTTTCCACAAAGGTCACAAGAAAATGGACGGTCACCAGAATGAATCCTGTTGTGAACTTTAAAATTACTAGAATCTCTAAACATTTTTCCACAAATTTTGCAAGTAAATGGGAATTCACCTGTATGAGTCATAGTGTGAGCATTTAGATTCCCAGATTGTGTGAAAGATTTTCCACAAACTTCACACGAAAATGGCCTTTTACCAGAATGTATCCTTTTGTGGTTTTTAAGATGCCCAGATTCTTTAAAAGATTTTCCACAAATATCGCAAGGATATGGGCGTTCGCCTAAATGAATCCTTCTGTGTGTTTTAAGACTCCCAGATGTTGTAAACGATTTTCCACAAACTTTACACAAAAATGGATGCTCACCTAAATGAATACGGTTGTGAGTGTTGAGATTCCCAGAATGAGTAAGAGATTTTCCTATAACTTCATATGAAAAAGGTCGTTCATCCAAATTAAGCTGGTCGTGAAGACACCTAGACTCCGTAAAAGATTTTCCACATATTTTGCATGGAAATAGACATTCACCAAAATGAGTTTGCTTTTGAGTTGTAAAATTCTCAGAATAAGTTAAAAATTTTCCAAAAACTTCAGAAGAAAATGGTCTTTCACCTGAATGAATCCCTTTGTGCTCAGTTGTAGACAGTTGCTCCTCATAAATTGGACTGTTACACTGACAGTCATAACAATCTCTGGAAATAAAAGTAAATCCTCATTTTGATATGTGAAGATAACACATTATAGAAGTATGGTAGAACAGCTTTTAGAAATAATAGCAATGGTTATTTGTTGAATAGTAGTACAAAGTGTATTCATATATATTTTTTACAGGAAGTAATAAATAGTCACCTAACATTCACCATCGCTCACCAGAGGCAGTGCTTAGTTTTATATTCTCATGAATTACTATTTATTTTCGTTTAATAATATTTTAATTAACACATAGTTTGAGTAAATGGTATGTTTTTATGAATTGTACGATAATAATTTAAAGTGTAGGTATATACTCTTTACCCTTTTACTCTTACTCCCTTGTATAAACAAGAACATATAACAAAAGTGAGGGTTGAATTCCTATTTGGAAGTGAATCAAGGACCAAAGGGTTAGTGGACAGATAATGACAGGAGGCAATTGAGATCTGGAGTTACAGGCGAATGCTGAAGACTACCATGAATGATGAAAAACTGAGAATTTTTTTATGAAGGAATTCAGTTTCTGCAAGGATTTAAAGAAAATAAGACAAAAGGTGATAAGCTATAGTGAGCGACACAGTGGTTTCCTTAAGGTGATTCTATGAAGGAAATTGAAGGAACAGTCCATAGATGATGATTATGCTTTACAAACCAACTTATAAATTACATGTAATGTAACAGTGTTATAGAACAAAAAAAGGAAGGCAGAAAACTGGCATTTATAAAGGATTACCACATACTATTTCTTAGATTGATAATAAAAGAACTACTACAGATTGAAATGGTTTCCCCATAGCTTCCACCTTGTGTCCGTAGTTTTCTTCTGTTGATGAAGGATTACCATATAGGAACCATAATTACTGTTTGTATTGTTTGCATCTATTTGGTGTATCAACATCATCAATGGTACGTGGTGACATGCCCCTAATTTTTAAACCAATCATTATAAACTACTCTACTTACCTCCCCCATAACTTCCATTAAATAATAAAATAACTCCATTATAGTATAAGTTACAGAGTTGTTGCTAAGCCAATTTCAACAGACAAATCTAGTTGCTCTCCATAGGCTCTCCCCAATTAACTCAATGCCAATAATTTCAGTGTCATATTATACTGCCACACCTATGTAATGACTTCCTTTCCCTAGTATATTTTCCACTACAATTTCATCTACATTCTATCAAAATTTCCATACACAACTCCCCAGTGGTTCTCCGCTAATTGACTTTTGAGTAACATGGCAAGATATTAACATCTTATGTCTTTCACTATCATTCCCTGCTCACTAGAGACAAAAAAATACCTTTATTCTAAAAGCTTGTAACAGATTAAACTAGTCCTTCTTTGTAAATATCTTAATTCTATGCTCACTAACCCACATAGATGATAACTGTAAATCCCCTTCAAATTAGAATTTGACTATTAATATTGTCAGTAAAACAGTTATAAAATATATTCATGTCATAATGTTGCTATTAATCTGAAGTCACATATCTGCAGTTAGTTGAAAATGGTGAACTAGTAATAGTTATAGTGAGAGGAATTTAGCCTATGTATTATCTCAAACCAGTAATTGCTTACATTATGTACACTCATTTAATCAGAGATGAACTAAATGACACAGAATGGCTACTATATACAATATTGAATCACTTTAAAAATAAGTAAATCAATACAAAGCTATAACAATAGCAAGCAAAATTGATATTATAGAGATTATAAGTGCAATGCACAGGGGTTTAAATATCCTTTTCACAGCTTGTAATCTCTCTGGTCTATGATATTGTGTTACCTTGTATTAACCATTGGCATGTAAAGGAGTAATAAAAAATTGCTGTTCGTAATAACAAGACCTTTACAGCTTATTTTCGTGTTCCACTGCTCTACATGATTAACTGCTAAAATGTAAGTAATTACAACATTGGTTATGCGCCTTGGTACAGCGGTGTTATAAACACTATGGTTCAGTTGTGGTGTCGATACGAAAAAGTTGGCTCAGAATTTTTAGCGTTAAGTTATATAGATCAATTCAACACGTCTGATCACTGGTCTACGACTATAACAAAATTGAATGGTATAAGTTATGCATCATGGAATTACCAAATATGGTAATAAAGGAAAGTGATTTATGGACAGTCATTGAACCAGGCAAAGAAGAACCGATTGGTGACTCAGATCTAACTGTAAAACATAATTATGCATCAAGATAAATTAAGCTTATGCAAAGATCACACTTGCTGTGTGCAATGAACAGGAAAAAGTATATATGGCACTTAACAAATGCTAAGGAAGCATGGAATGAACTGGAACGGTTGTATGCACCATGAGACAGAAAAACTTCATATTACGCAACTCAGGAGAAATTTTATTCGTTGTAATTATATTTGGGACAGCTAACAGAACTATTACAGATCTTGCAAATGTTAGCTACGCCATGGAAGATGAAGATTTAGCTATTACGATTTTGTGCGGCCTTTCCGAGGAATGGGAAACTGTAGTAATAGCTTTATGTAATCTACCAAATAGCGAGTTTACATGTGGTATAGTGAAAAGGTGTCTGCTTGCTGAAACTTCAAGACGACAAAAAACGAAGGCATGAAAAAGTCTGCATCATTCATGAAGAAAGTGAACACGGAAACTATTGACATCAAATCTAGTAACATGTTAAATCTAGAAGCGAGCATGAAAAACACTGTAAGAAAGGAATAAGGAAAAGCAAGTGTTTTCCTCTGTAAAGATATCGGTCATTTTACAAATATATGTCCCAATAAATCAAGCAGCGAACTTTTATCTAGTGAATTGACAACCAGTGATTCATGTGGGTCAGCTGTATTAAATAGCGATGTTTGGGTCATAGAATCATGTGCCACTCATAACATGTCTCCAGAAAAAAAGTATTTTTCTTGGATTAGTGAAAATCTGACTACTGAAAATGTTGTGACAGCAAATGGCACGACAACACCAAAAATTAGGAAAAGGTAATGTAAATTCAAAGATTAAAGGTAATCAGGGCCGTATTTAGGCATAGGTTACCTAGGCTCTAGGCTAGGGGCCGGCATCACATGCAAAAATAAGAATAAACAATAAAAATATATTAGTCATCTTCTTGACATGAAGGTATGAAAAATCAATATTGTCTTTTTAATCTTTCTCTTTTTCGTGTTTTTTGTATGTTAATAATCTGTTAATGTTTGCGTTATCTCAATAAGTAGACGTAATGTTTTATATTGCTACAAAAATGTTTGAATTTGTTATTCCGCGGGCTTCTGCTGAGGGTATTTGGTTACAACACCACTAAAATAGGCAGCGCCTTATCTGTCGATCATCAGTCGAAAAATTGAACGTGGAACATCACTTGATAACATTTTTCACTTTAGTCTTTGAAACCATACAGAAAGAGCCTTACAAACTTTCCATTCTTCAGTAAGTTATCCTCATATATTTTTACTATTATTATTCAATATTTTGCACCAAAGTTTTATTACATTAGTGATAAGTAATCGATAATACTATATATATATATATATATAGGGGCTAAAAACCTCAAATGTGGCCCTGTAGGTGGTAACTATACAAATACTGCCATACAAATTAAAAACATTCTTTTAGTGCCTGCCATTAGCCATGGAATTTTGTCACTTATCTGAAAATAACAGGAAAGTTGTTTTTAACAAAACTGGATGTTGCATTTACAATGACAGTATAAATTTACTATCTGAAAGCGGTAAATATGGGTCCTCTTGTCTGTGGCGAGAACAGAACTTAAATTTAAAGAAAATGGAAAGTTAAAAACATAAGATTTGTGGTATCAAAGACTAATCCATCCTAGCAAGAATCTGATTATAAAAATGGTCAAAACACAGTCTGTAAGTGGTTTGAACGGTGAGTTGACATCTCCTACACCATGTAATGACTGTTTAGTAGGAAAAGCGACACGACTGCCATTTGTGACACATCCATGAAGCAACTCACAACCGGAAAAGTGATGGAATAATTTTGAAGCTCGTTCATGCAGATCTCATGGGACCAATAGGCGAGGAAGTCTTTAGTGGCAACAGATATGTTCTTAGCAGAGTGGATGATGCTAGCAGATATGCTTTCATCAGACTTCTTAAAACAAATGGAAGTGTACTGGCTGAATTTAAAAGTGGCAGATCCAAATTGAAAAACAAACTGGCAAATCTTTAAAGTGAGTTTGAACAGATAACGGAATTGAATTTTGTTCGAAGAATTGGGATATCTTCTGTGAGAATAATGGCGTTGTATATGAAAAGACAATGATTTACTCACCACAGCAAAATGGATTAGCAGAGAGATTCAACAGAACTCTGGTGGATTTAGTGAGAAGTGAAATCAGCAGTAGTAGGTTACCTAAGGCAGCTTGGGCAGAACTGATATATACTGCAGAATATATCAGGAATAGAGTCACAAACAGTCATAACGAAGTTAAAACTCCATATGAATTGGCAGGAAGCCAAGTGTCACTCATCTTCAGGCAAAAGGATGTGAAATGTTTCTGGGTATTCCTAAACAGAAAATCCACTCAAAACTCTCAGCAAGGACCAAGAAAGGTATTTTGGTTGGATATGCAATATATAGATGTGGGTACATGATACTCAACAAGTTGTAGAGTCTTGTGACTGTGTGTTCAAAGAGAGCACAAGTGACGAAGCAAAACACATCAATAAACCCAAAGATTCTAGCTTCAAACAACTGGATCGATAAGAAACTATCACTGCAGTGATGATATTTCAGCTAGCAATACTGAAGAAAATGTGATGAATAATTCTGAAGAAAATCTGTCAAGTGAGGAAGAAGACTTCAAAGGATTTCCAGACACAGAAAATGAGGAAGAAACTTCAAAGTTGAACAGAGTGAAGGACAAACAACTGTTCAAGTAAAGAAGAGAGAATGACCAAATGGAAGCACTACAAAACATAATCCAAACCTCCAAAAGCAACAAAGTATGATTCTTCGAGAAATGTGGTTTATAAAACCAAAGAAAGATGATAACATACAACCACAATCTCATACGGATCATCCTAATAATATAGTGGGGTAATCTTCATTCAATAAGACTATCAATTTCTGCTAAAGCAGCGCAATGGTTGGCAGCATTGAATGAAGAAATAGAATCATTGAAGAAGTACAACATATGATCATTGGTTATACAACTTCCTAATGCAAATGTCATTAAATGGAAATGGGTATTTAAAAGGAAGATAGTAAGAGAAGCAGAACGTTTCAAGGTGCACTTGGTTGCAAAGGATTTCTCTCAAAAGAAGAGAGTGCATTATGAAGATGTGTGCGCTTGTATCAGGCATTGATACTGTAAGATTACTTGTAGCTGTTGGTGTTGAGAAAAAGTGGTTCATGGATCAATATGATGTTAAATCTGCTTACCTTCACAGTGATTAAAAAAAATTGTATATGGAATAACCTGAAGGGTTTATACAAAGAGGTAAAGAAAATCTGGTTTGTAAATTGAACAAATCGATATATGATTTGAAAAAATTGGTAGATGCTGGAATAAACATTTCAACAAAACATTAGAAAATCTTGGATTCGTTAGTAATAAAGTCGATCAGAGTGCATTCAGTTGAAGAAAGAAGAAGGAAAGGCTATATCAGCTGTTTATGTGGACGATATACTTGCACTGGACAGAGAATAAATCAATGAGATGTAAAGACCTTCAGGAGATATACTTTAATATTAAGTATGTAGGAACAATTTTGCATCTACTGGGAGTAAAATTCAATAAGAAAGAGGATGGTAGCATCACCCTCTCACAAGAAAGATCTGTCAACAAACTATTGAATGAATTTGAACTGCACGACACAAAAGGAATTAAAACCTCAATGGAGTAGTGGGTAGAGTTTCTCGACTGACCATAATGATGAACTCAAGAACCTTCCTTACAGAGAACTCATCGGTGGTGTGTTATACTTGTATTGATCGCAGAGATCTAGACCTGACAATGTCTTCTTAGTAAGGTAAGTTGGCTCAACATTGTTCGCAATTCAACAAGTGTCATTAGAATGCAGCTAGAAGGGTACTGAGGTATTTAAAAGACACACAAGAATATGTAATTACATATTGCACAACTAATGAAAGTCTTGTAGCATACGCCAATGCAGATTGGTCTACTTGTACAACCACTCGCAAGAGCATAAGTGGGTGCTTTTCCTTGAAGGTGCTCCAATCATCTGGAAAAGTTGAAGACAATCTGTGATTGCACTTAGTACAATGGAGGCAGAATATGTGGCCATAGCAGCTTGTACAAGAGAAGTGTTTTGGGCAAAAGAATTATTGAAGTCCTTAAAGTTCCAAGAAATAAGTGACAGTGCAAATACAATATGGTGTGATAGCCAGGCAGCTATATACATGCTGAAACTATGATGACAAATCAAGAACAAAGCACAATGCGATCAGGCATCACTTTGTAAGAGAAAAGTTGATGGATGGGACAATGGAACTTTGATCTGTCCCGAGTGAACAAAACGTTGTGGATATCTTCATGAAGGCGCTGTGTCACAGACTACATGAGTCGTGTAATAGTCAGCTGGTGGAGCAGGTCCAGGTGGCATAATCTCTAAAGTGTGGAATGATCATCCACAAGTTAATTATCTTCCGAGGGAGGGGAAGATTGTGGAGATTATTAGTGCAATGCACAGAGGTTAAAACATTGTTTGCATTGCTTGTAATCTCTCTCGTCTATAGTGTTGTATATTGTATTATGTATTGGCATGTGAATGTGTAATAAACAATTGCTGTTCATAATAACGAATCCTTTACAGTTTATTTTCGTGCATCACTGCTCTACCCGATTAACTGTTAAAATTTAAGTAACAATAACAGATCTACATCTACATCTATACTCTGCAATTCACAATTACTGTGGGTGGCAGAGGGTGCTAAGCACCAATCCTATTTTAGAGTATTCCAATCCCGAATAGAACGAGGAAAGAAAGAATACATAAATGTATCAGTACGGCATCTTATCTCTCGAATCTTATCCCTTCTGTCATTGCGACCTAAATAGGTTGGCGGAAGAAGTATTTCGTTGCACTCGTAAATTAGAGATTTTCGCATATTCTCCAACAAATTTAAACGAAAACGACGTCGTCTGTCCGCCAAACAATCCCAGCTTAACCCACGTATCAGCTCTGTGACACTTACATAAGGACTGTAACTAGCGGTCACGAATCGAGCGGCTCTTCTCTGTACTTTCTCTAACGTGTCAATCAATCCCTTGCGATACGGATCCCAAATTGCACAACAGTATTCCAAATGGGGACGCACTAGTGTTTTGTACGCTATTTCCTTTGTATGAGCATTGCAGCTTCTCAAAATACGACCTAAAACGTAGTTTAGAATTAGCTTTACCTACGACGGAAGTTATGTGCAAGTCCCATTTCATGTTGCTTTGTACTGTTACGCCTAGATACTTCAGGAAATCGACCGTGTCAACAACTGAATTGTTAACTTTGTACTAGTGAGCAAACGCGGTATTTTTATTACTTATTTGCATTGCCTTGCACTTTTTACAGTTAAGTGTAAGCTGCCATTTACGGCACCATTCCGAAATAACATCCAGATCACGCTGTATTTCTAAG
>JARYHS010008409.1:715509-739202 GCA_031002005.1 Vandiemenella viatica
TCATAAAGCAATTAAAGCTCCTGAAGTGGGGAAGGCGCCGGTCCTGATGGTATTCAGTAAGATTATTTTCGGAATACGCGGAAGAAATAGAATCATTTCTATCAGATATATTTCGTAAATCTTTAGAAGAAAGAAAAGTACCTTCTGACTGGAAAATAGCGCAGGTGATTCCCGTTTTCAAGAAAGGTGATCGGAGAGATCCTAGGAATTATCGACCCATATCTCTAACATCTGTCTGCAGTAGAATTCTGGAGCATGTCATATGCTTCTAACGTTATGAAGTTTCTGGATGGAAACGAGTTACTTACAGCAAACCAACATGGATTTCGTAAGAACCGTTCGTGTGAAACGCAACTGGCTCTATTTTCGCATGATGTAATGAAGGTTATCGATGCAGGATCACAAGTTGACGCTATTTTCTTGGATTTCCAGAAGGCTTTTGATTCTGTACCACATAACCGCCTTTTGGTGAAGATTCGAGCATACGGTATATCTGATAAGATCTGCGAATGGATACGCGATTTTCTAACTGGTCGGTCGCAGTATGTCGTTGTTGACGGGGAAGCCTCTTCAAAGCTAGATGTTACATCGGGCGTTCCTCAAGGAAGTGTAATAGGACCTGTTCTTTTCTTAATTTTTATAAACGATCTCGGTGACTACGTTAATTGCAGGAGGCAATGCAAATAAGTAATAAAAAGACCCCGTTTGCTCACGAGTACAAAGTTAACAATTCAGTTGTTGACACGGTCGATTCCCTGAAGTATCTAGGCGTAACAGTACAAAGCAACATGAAATGCGACTTGCACATAACTTCCGTCGTAGGCAAAGCTAATTCTAAACTACGTTTTATAGTTCGTATTTTGAGAAGCTGCAATGCTCATACAAAGGAAATGGCGTACAAAACACTAGTGCGTCCCCATTTGGAATACTGTTGTGCATTTGGGATCCGTATCGCAAGGGATTGATTGACACGTTAGAGAAAGTACAGAGAAGAGCCGCTCGATTCGTGACCGCTAGTTACAGTCCGTTATGGAAGTGTCACAGAGCTGATACGTGGGTTAAGCTGGGATTGTTTGGCGGACAGACGACGTCGTTTTCGTTTAAATTTGTTGGAGAATATGCGAAAATCTCTAATTTACGAGTGCAACGAAATACTTCTTCCGCCAACCTATTTAGGTCGCAATGACAGAAGGGATAAGATTCGAGAGATAAGATGCCGTACTGATACATTTATGCATTCTTTCTTTCCTCGTTCTAGTTCGGGATTGGAATACTCTAAAATAGGATTGGTGCTTAGCACCCTCTGCCACCCACAGTAATTGTGAATTGCAGAGTATAGATGTAGATGTAGATCTGTTATTGTTACTTAAATTTTAACAGTTAATCAGGCAGAGCAGTGATACAGGAAAATAAACTGTAAAGGACTCATTATTATGAACAGCAATTCTTTATTACACATTCACATGCCAATACATAATACAATATACAACACCATAGACGAGAGAGATTACAAGCAATGCAAAAAATGTTTTAACCTCTGTGCATTGCACTAATAATCTCTACAATCCTCCCCTCCCTCGGAAGATCATTAACTTGTGGATGATCATTCCGCACTTTAGAGATTATGCCACCTGGACCTACTCCACCAGCTGACTGTTATGCGACTCATGTAGTCTGTGACACAGTGCCTTCATGAAGATATCCACAACGTTTTTTCACTCGGGACAGATCAAAGTTCCATTGTCCATTCCATCAACTTTTCTCTTACAAAGTGATGCCTGATCACATTGTTCTTTGTTCTGGATTTGTCATCATAGTTTCAGCATGTGTATAGCTGCCTGGCTATCACACCATATTTGTACTGTCACTTATTTCTTGGAACTTTAAGGACTTCAATAATTCTTTTTCCCAAAACACTTCTCTTGTACAAGCTACTATGGCCACATATTCTTCCTCCATTGTACTAAGTGCAATCACAGATTGTCTTCAACTTTTGCAGATGATTGCAGCACCTTCAAGGAAAAGCCCCCACTTATGCTCTTGCGAGTGGTTGTACAAGTAAACCAATCTTCATTGGCATATGCTACCAGACTTCCATTAGTTGTGCAATATGTAATTACATATTCTTGTATGTATTTTAAATACCTCAGTACCCTTATAGCTGCATTCCAATGACACTTGTTGAATTGCGAACAATATTGAGCCAACTTGCCTACTAAGAAGGCATTGTCAGGTCTAGATCTCTGAGATCAATACAAGTATAACACACCACCAATGAGTTCTCTGTAAGGAAGGTTCTTGAGGTCATCTTCATTATGGTCGTCGAGAAACTCTACCCACTACTCCATTAAGGTTTTAATTCCTTTTGCGTCGTGCAGTTCAAATTCATCCAGTAGTTTATTGACAGATCTTTCTTGTTAGAGGGTGATGCTACCATCCTCTTTCTTATTGAATTTTACTCCCAGAAGATGCAAAATTGTTCCTAGGTACTTAATATTAAAGTATATCTCCTGAAGGTCTTTACATCTCATTGATTTATTCTCTGTCAGTGCAAGTATAGTTGTCCACATAAACAGCTGATATGGCCTTTCCTTCTTCTTTCTTCAACTGAATGCACACTGATCGACTTTATTACTAACGAATCCAAGATTTTCTAACATTTTTTTGAAATGTTTATTCCAGCATCTTCCAAATTTTTTCAAATCAGTATATCGATTTGTTCAATTTACAAACCAGATTTTCTTTACCTCTTTGTATAAACCCTTCAGGTTATTCCATATACAATTTTTTTTAATCACTGTGAAGGTAAGCAGATTTAACATCATATTGATCCATGAACCACTTTTTCTCAACACCAACAGCTACAAGTAATCTTACAGTATCAATGCCTGATACAAGCGCACACATCTCATAATGCACTCCCTTCTTTTGAGAGAAACCCTTCGCAACAAGCGCACCTGAAACGTTCTGCTTCTCTTACTATCTTCCTTTAAATACCCATTTCCATTTAATGACATTTGCATTAGGAAGTTGTATAACCAATGATCATATGTTGTACTTCTTCAATGATTCTATTTCTTCATTCATTGCTCCCAACCATTGTGCTGCTTTAGCAGAAATTGATAGCCTTATTGAATGAAGATTACTCCACTATATTATTAGGATGATCCGTATGAGATTGTGGTTGTATGTTATCATCTTTCTTTGGTTTTATAAACCACATTTCTCGAAGAATCATACTCTGTTGCTTTTGGAGGTTTGGATTATGTTTTGTAGTGCTTCCATTTGGTCATTCTCTCTTCTTTACTTGAACAGTTGTTTGTCCTTCACTCTGTTCAACTTTGAAGTTTCTTCTTCATTTTCTGTGTCTGGAAATCCTTTGAAGTCTTCTTTCTCACTTGACAGATTTTCTTCAGAATTATTCATCACATTTTCTTCAGTATTGCTACCTGAAATTTCATCACTGCAGTGATAGTTTCTTATCGATCCAGTTGTTTGAAGCTAGAATCTTCGGGTTTATTGATGTGTTTTGCTTCAGTCACTTGTGCTCTCTTTGAACACACAGTCACAATGACTCTACAACTTGTTGAGTATCATGTACCCACATCTATATATTGCATATCCAACCAAAATACCTTTCTTGGTCCTTGCTGAGAGTTTTGAGTGGATTTTCTGTTTAGGAATACCCAGAAACATTTCACATCCTTTTGCCTGAAGATGAGTGACACTTGGCTTCCTGCCAATTCATATGGAGTTTTAACTTCGTTATGACTGTTTGTGACTCTGTTCCTGATATATTCTGCAGTATATATCAGTTCTGCCCAAGCTGCCTTAGGTAACCTACTACTGCTGATTTCACTTCTCACTAAATCCACCAGAGTTCTGTTGAATCTCTCTGCTAATCCATTTTAGCTGTGGTGAGTAAATCATTGTCTTTTCATATACAACGCCATTATTCTCACAGAAGATATCCCAATTCTTCGAACAAAATTCAAGTCCATTATCTGTTCAAACTCACTTTAAAGATTTGCCAGTTTGTTTTTCAATCTGGATCTTCCACGTTTTAAACTCAGCCAGTACACTTCCATTTGTTTTAAGAAGTCTGATGAAAGCATATCTGCTAGCATCATCCACTCTGCTAAGAACATATCTGTTGCCACTAAAGCCTTTCCTCGCCTATTGGTCCCATGAGATTCTGCATGAACGAGCTTACAAAATTATTCCATCACTTTTCGGTTGTGAGTTGCTTCATGCATGTGTCACAAATGGCAGTCGTGTCGCTTTTCCTACTAAACAGTCATTATATGGTGTAGGAGATGTCAACTCACCGTTCAAACCACTTACAGACTGTTTTTTGACCATTTTTATAATCAGATTCTTGCTAGGATGGATTAGTCTTTGATACCACAAATCTTATGTTTTTAACTTTCCATTTTCTTTAAATTAAGTTCTGTTCTCGCCACAGACAAGAGACCCATATTTACTGCTTTCAATAGTAAATTTATACTGTCATTGTAAATGCAACATCCAGTTTTTATCAAAAACAACTTTCCTGTTATTTTCAGATAAGTGACAAAATTCCATGGCTAATGGCAGGCACTAAAAGAATGTTTTTAATTTGTATGGCACTATTTGTATAGTTACCACCTACAGGGCCACATTTGGGGTTTTTAGCCCCTAGGCTATAAATATATAGTATTATCGATTACTTATCACTAATATAATAAAACTTTGGTGCAAAATATTGAATAATAATAGCAAAAATATATGAGGATAACTTACTGAAGAATGGAAAGTTTGTAAGGCTCTTTCTGTTCAAAGACTAAAGTGAAAAATGTTATCAAGTGATGTTCCCACGTTCAATTTTTCGACTGATGATCGACAGATAAGGCGCTGCCTATTTTAGTGGTGTTGTAACCAAATACCCTCAGCAGAAGCCCGCGGAATAACAAATTCAAAAATTTTTGTAGCAATGTAAAACATTACGTCTACTTATTGAGATAACGCAAACATTAACAGATTATTAACATCAACAAAACACGAAAAAGAGAAAGATTAAAAAGACAATATTGATTTTTCATACCTTCATGTTAAGAAGATGACTAATATATTTTTATTGTTTATTCTTATTTTTGCATGTGATGCCGGCCCCTAGCCTAGAGTCTAGGTAACCTATGCCTAAATACGGCCCTGATTACCTTTAATCTTTGTATTTACATTACCTTTTCCAATTTTTGTTGTTGTCGTGCCATTTGCTGTCACAACATTTTCAGTAGTCAGATTTTCACTAATCCAAGAAAAATACTTTTTTTCTGGAGACATGTGATGAGTGGCACATGAGTCTATGACCCAAACATCGCTATTTAATACAGCTGAACCACATGAATCACTGGTTGTCAATTCACTAGATAAAAGTTCGCTGCTTGATTTATTGGGACATATATTTGCAAAATGACCGACTTCTTTACAGAGAAAACACTTGCCTTTCCTTATTCCTTTCTTACAGTGTTTTCCATGCTCGCTTCTAGATTTAACATGTTACTAGATTTGATGTCAATAGTTTTCGTGTTCACTTTCTTCATGAATGATGCAGACTTTTTCATTCCTTCGTTTTTTGTCGTCTTGAAGTTTCGGCAAGCAGACACCTTTTCACTATACCACATGTAAACTCGCTATTTGGTAGATTACATAAAGCTATTACAACAGTTTCCCATTCCTCGGAAAGGCCGCACAAAATCGTAATAGCTAAATCTTCATCTTCTATGGCGTAGCTAACATTGGCAAGATCTGTAATAGTTCTGTTAGCTGTCCCAAATATAATTACAACGAATAAAATTTCTCCTGAGTTGCGTAATATGAAGTTTTTCTGTCTCGTGGTGCATACAACCGTTCCAGTTCATTCCATGCTTCCTTAGCATTTGTTAAGTGCCATATATGTTTTTCCTGTTCATTGCACACAGCAAGTGCGATCTTTGCATAAGCTTAATTTATCTTGATGCATAGTTATGTTTTACAGTTAGATCTGAGTCGACCAATCGGTTCTTCTTTGCCTGGTTCAATAACTGTCCATAAATCACTTTCCTTTATTACCATATTTGGTAATTCCATGATGCATAACTTATACCATTCAATTTTGTTATAGTCGTAGACCAGTGATCAGACGTGTTGAATTGATCTAAATTACTTCTATCTGCTGTATACTTAACGCTAAAAATTCTGAGCCAACTTTTTCGAATCGACACCACAACTGAACCATAGTGTTATAACACCGCTGTACCAAGGTGCATAACCAATGTTGTTATTACTTATATTTTAGCAGTTAATCATGTAGAGCAGTGGAACCTGAAAATAAGCTGTAAAGGTCTTGTTATTACGAACAGCAATTTTTTATTATTCCTTTACATGCCAATGGTTAATACAAGGTAACACAATATCATAGACCGAGAGAGATTACAAGCTGTGAAAAGGATATTTAAACCCCTGTGCATTACACTTATAATCTCTATAATATCAATTTTGCTTGCTATTGTTATAGCTTTGTATTGATTTACTTATTTTTAAAGTGATTCAATCTTGTATATAGTAGCCATTCTGTGTCATTTAGTTCATCTCTGATTAAATGAGTGTACATAATGTAAGCAATTACTGGTTTGAGATAATGCATAGGCTAAATTCTTCTCACTATAACTATTACTAGTTCACCATTTTCAACTAACTGCAGATATATGACTTCAGATTTATAGCAACATTATGAACATGAACATATTTTATAACGTTTTACTGACAATATTAATAGTCAAATTCTAATTTGAAGGGGATTTACAGTTAACATCTACGTGGGTTAGTGAGCATAGAATTAAGATATTTAAAAGAAGGACTAGTTTAATCTGTTACAAGCTTTTAAAGTAAAGGTTTTTTTTTCTCTAGTGAGCAGGGAATGATAGTGAAAGGCATAAGATGTTAATATCTTGCCATGTTACTCAAAAGTCAATTAGCGGAGAACCACTGGGGAGTTGTGTATAGAAATTTTGATAGAATGTAGATGAAATTGTAGTGGAAAATATACTAGGGAAGGGAAGTCATTACATAGGTGTGGCAGTATAATATGACACTGAAATTATTGGCATTGAGTTAATTGGGGAGAGCCTATGGAGAGCAACTAGATTTGTCTGTTGAAATTGGCTTAGAAACAACTCTGTAACTTATACTATAATGGAGTTATTTTATTATTTAATGGAAGTTATGGGGGAGGTAAATAGAGTAGTTTATAATGATTGGTTTAAAAATTAGGGGTATGTCACCACGTACTATTGATGATGTTGATACACCAAATAGATGCAAACAATACAAACAGTAATTGTTCATATATGGTAATCCTTCTTCAACAGAAGAAAACTACGGACACAAGGTGGAAGCTATGGGGAAACCATTGCAATCTGTAGTAGTTCTTTTATAATCAATCTAAGAAATAGTATGTGGTAATCCTTTATAAATGCCAGTTTTCTGCCTTCCTTTTTTTGTTCTATAACACTGTTACATTTTATGTAATTTATAAGTTGGTTTGTAAAGCATAATCATCATCTATGGACTGTTCCTTCAATTTCCTTCAAGAATCACCTTAAGGAAACCACTGTGTCGCTAACTATAGCTTATCACCTTTTGTCTTATTTTCTTTCAATCCTTCCAGAAACTGAATTCCTTCAAAAAAAATCTCAGTTTTTCATCATTCATGGTAGTCTTCAGCATTCGCCTGTAACTCCAGACCTCAATTGCCTCTGTCATTATCTGTCCACTAACCCTTTGGTCCTTGATTCACTTCCAAATAGGAATTCACCCCTCACTTTTGTTATATGTTCTTGTTTATACAAGGGAGTAAAAGGGTAAAGAGTATATACCTACTCTTGAAATTATTATCATACAATTCATAAAAATATAAGGTTTACTCAAACTATGTGTTAATTAAAATATTATTAAAAGAAAATAAATAGTAATTCTTGAGAATATAAAACTAAGCACTGCCTCTGGTGAGCGATGGTGAATGTTAGGTGACTATTTATTACTTCCTGTAAAAAATATATATGAATACACTTTGTACTACTATTCAACAAATAACCATTGCTATTATTTCTAAAAGCTGTTCTACCATACTTCTATAATGTGTTGTCTTCACATATCAACATGAGGATTTACTTTTATTTCCAGAGATTGTTATGACTGTCAGTGTAACAGTCCAATTTATGAGGAGCAACTGTCTACAACTGAGCACAAAGGGATTCATTCAGGTGAAAGACCATTTTCTTCTGAAGTTTTTGGAAATTTTTTAACTTATTCTGAGAATTTTACAACTCAAAAGCAAACTCATTTTGGTGAATGTCTATTTCCATGCAAAATATGTGGAAAATCTTTTAAGGAGTCTAGGTGTCTTCACAACCAGCTTAATTTAGATGAACGACCTTTTTCTTGTGAAGTTATTGGAAAATCTCTTACTCATTCTGGGAATCTCAACACTCACAACCGGATTCATTTAGGTGAGCGTCCATTTTTGTGTAAAGTTTGTGGAAAATCGTTTACAACATCTGGGAGTCTTAAAACACACAGAAGGATACATTTAGGCGAACGCCAATATCCTTGCGATATTTGTGGAAAATCTTTTAAAGAATCTGGGAAACTTAAAAACCACAAAAGGATACATTCTGGTGAAAGGCCATTTTCGTGTGAAGTTTGTGGAAAATCTTTCACACAATCTTCGAATCTAAATGCTCACGCTACGACTCATACAGGTGAATGCCCATTTACTTGCAAAATTTGTGGAAAAATGTTTAGAGATTCTGGGAATTTTAAAGTTCACAACAGGATTCATTCAGGTGAACGTCCATATTCTTGTGATCTTTGTGGAAAATCTTTCACACAATCTGGGAGTCTTAAAATTCACAATCAGATTCATTTAGGTGAACGTCCATATTCTTGTGAAATTTGTGGAAAGTCTTTCACTCAATTTGGGAATCTTGCATCTCACAAGAGAATTCATTTAGGTGAACGTCCGTTTCCTTGCAGAATTTGTGGGAAATCTTTTACAGAATCTGGTAGTCTTAAAAGACACAACCAGATTCATTTAGGTCTACGTCCTTTTTCTTGTGATGTTTGTGGAAAAACATTTACAGAGGCAGGTAGTCTTAGAATACACAACAGGATACATATAGGGGAACGTCCGTTTTCTTGTGAAGTTTGTGGAAAATCTTTCACTTGTTGTGGGAATCTTAAAAAACACAAGAAGATTCATTTAGGTGAACGCCCATTTCCTTGCCAAGTTTGTGGAAAATCTTTTACATTGGCTAGTAATCTTAAGATACACAACCAGATTCATTTACGTAAACGTCCGTCTTTTTGAGAAGTTTCGGTAAACTCTTTAACTGGTAGTCTTAAAATAGAAATCTGTATTAATAAAGGTGAATGTCCACTTTATTGTGAAGTTTGCAAATAGTCTTTCTATCTTTCTAGGAATCTTAAAACTCACAAGTAAGTGGCGATTTTGTATTAAGTCTAATATTTTGTGTAGTAGTGGGTGCTTAAAATGCACATGTTGCTTCATTTAGGTGAACCGCTGTTTAGTTGTGAAATACAAGGAAAATCTTTTACAAGATCTTAAGTGACACGAAAGTATACACTTTGGAGCACGTTCGTAGTCGCGTGAAGCTTGTGGAAAATCCTTTATACAGATTGTGGCCATTTTTATGTGAAGTTTGTGTAATATATTTTACAGAATATGGAACCCGTGATGCACATAGTATGATTCATTAAAGTAAATGCCCCTTTTAATTTTTGTAGAAAACATTTTATGTTTACTGTAAATCCTAAAAGTGATATGACTATTCACTTGTGGAATTGTCATTTTCTAACAAACTTTATTGAAAATCACGTATGCAGTCTGGCATTTTTGAAGTACATAAAACAGTTCATTTTGGTTTCTGGGGATAATAAAATGCATCAGAGAATTAATTTGGATGACTGTCCACTTTCAGTATCTGTCGAAATTCATTTTTAAACGTTAATGCCTAAAAAAATTATTAACATTCTACTGATAAATATGCGTGAAAACCGTTAAACCATTCATAAAGATACGCCTGATATTATAAAATATCTGTCATCCAGTAATTATTTTGGAATAACTTAATCTTCTATATAAAGTTTGTGAAAAAATCATGGCATCTAAAGGAACTGAATTGAAGCAGATAATGCTTTCTATCAGTGTAGTGCTTCTCTGTGTGTTATGGGTAAAATTTATAGTCAAATATCTTTGTGGGCATAAAATTTGTTTTCATAATGATTGATGTTTTATTTCTAAATTGATTGCATCAATTTATTTGTTTATACTGATGTTAGCAATATTTGGCATAGTATCTAAGTTATGGAGTGATTTTTATCATATAATTATTAAATATTTTCTAATAACTTTATTGCAAAGCATTTTGTTAAAGTGTATTACATATACTAGATCTATCATACTGATTTTTTGTGACATACAATTTCATGCAAATGGTGTAAATACTGAATAGATCAATAGTACTATTTAAACTGTTCCATTTTTCTTAAATAAATTAGTTCTGCTATCATTTTAATAAATCTTGTAATTTTTTTGTAATATTATTTAAAATATGGTTTGAGCACTAGCTGTAATATGTTTAGGTTGTTTATTTAGTTAATGTTTAATTAAATGTCTGTTAGCTCATGCATTGTTAGAGCATGACTTGAGCTAGTTCTGAATGGGATATGGATTGAAAGATATTTGACTGTTTTATTTTAAAACAATTAGTGAAATTAGTTGTGGGGATGTGAGAGTGTTTTTAAAAGGTAGTTAGATTTTTCATCTGTGTTTGTTTGGCAGATAAAAAAATGCAGTTTTTTAAGGGTTTTAATATATCACAGAATTTAAGTTCACACTGTTTTAAGTTTTCATTTTAATATTTAGAAATATTTGGTGTTGGTTTATTTTTAAATATATTTCAGAACAAACTTGTACATAAATACCATAAAGTTTATAGATTTATATATCATTCTTAGGTTAAAAAGTTTGCCCCAGTTGGTTACATACATTACCCTAATCAGTTTTAGAGGTATATTTTTAGTTAATAGTGTTGTGCTTCAAATATACTTTCATCACATTATATTTGAAATAAATGTCATTCATTAGTAGACAGGGTATACATCGTTATAATCATCATTTATTTAGATCTTCATTCCATTTACCTTAACTCTCCCATTGCTCATAAGGAACTATGAGATACCAATCCAATGTTTAGAGTTTCAGAAAATATCAATCTCTTTTGTTTATTATCCACTAAGAATTCTTGATTTAGCAGGATAATGTTGGATTTTATGTATACAAAATATACACTTGTATGGTTAAGATCAAGTTTGTTGGTAGCATTCACAATTTTTGGTGCTTTTGTAATAAAATAAACTGTTTTTATCGACAAAAAGAAAATGAGTACTGAGGAGAGTTGTCTTGTGTCAGCGAATCAACAAAACAAATGGCAGATATGTGTCCTATTATGTGTTTCTTTGGGTCAAGATAATTTTTTCTTTATTTATTAACTTCATTAATCTTCACAATCACTGTCTGAAAGATGATTACCTAGAGGAAGAAACTTCCTTCAACCTAGCTTCCCCAGTCAATTTCACAGCTTAAAGATGAGTGTAAAAGGCACCTTATTAATCATATTGAAGGATCTTTTGGCTTGTTTTGTTGTTGAGGTTATTAATGTGGGATCCTATCAAAAAACAATATTGTAAAAATTTGCAAAGACTAATGCTTATAAAGTGACAAAGAATTACAAGATGCTGTTCACAGCAAATTCTATAATTTGGAGTGTTTATTCACTTCACTGTCTAAAACAGATTGATTTACCTCTGGGATATACGTTATTCATGTAGAATAAAAAAATTCTGAATAGTTAGCTATTATGTATACCGTATTTTAGTAGACCTTTCTAAATACCTTAAATGTGTTACTTTATCAAACTTAGAAATGCATAAAAGCCTCAATTTCCTCGAACTTTTTCAAGTTTTACAGCTGTTAGAATAAATAATTTGTGTTTAGTCTTCCGTTTCAGTAAAATTTACAATATTCTTAATGACCAAGTAATCAGAATTTTTAATTCTAAATAAAGTATATATAATACAGAGAAAAACTATTTTCTTTCAAAAACTGAAGTGCATTTAAAATTATATACTTGGCTCAGAACAAGATCTCAATTTTTTTCACAACATAAGCTCAAGACTTGGTATATAATTGCAAGAATTGTTTTGGTGGAATTTCATTTCCTTATTATGAATAATCGTTCAAAGATAACGATTCCATTTGAAAATTATTGAATAAAAACTTTTAAGAATTGAAGATGATATGCCCCCCTCTCTGAAAACAATGGAAGTGTGCTGTAGCTGAGTGATGCGGATTGCACTGGTTTAGATGCCACTATAAGAAAATAACCAGTAATTTTCAACATCAGAGGAAACATTGTAATCTGTTGGCCAAAAATAAATAAAAAATGCCATATGTAACTATATCACATATAAAACTGTAATGAGACCACCAAGTTTTAAGATAACATGTTTTATAATAAATTAAAATTACCTTTCCTCATATTTAGTTTGAGTATTCATAAATGCATTCAAACAGGTTTATATTTCTTTGCCTGTATCTGCATATACTATCAAACTTTTCTCAGTTATCCTACTCCAATATTAATATCTGTGATAACATTAGTATTTAATATTAATGGCACCCATATTCTTTGAGTAAAACAATAATATTCAAGCATATGGTAAAACTCAACAATCATTAATGACAGTGACAGCACTTAAAATTGATTTTAAGCCTGTTTTTCTTACCTACATTGAGTATAGTATTATTTCACCATCAGCCAAGCTGATATCTGTTTATATAATCAAGAACAACAGCATGATAGTAATAAGGTACTTGATAGTGACACTGATGAAATCCTATGTTCAAACGACTAACATACGGGAGACCAAAATTAAAAATTCCTGCTTTTACTATTATTATGAGTCTTTAATCATTGTTAATATTTGCACATATTTTGTAAGAGGACCAAATAAATCGCCGTAATATTCTTCATGTGAATTTTAGCTTGTTCTGTTTCTTTACATAAAACCTTTCTAATTCATGTATCAGGCTACTATCACTAAAGCAAAAGAACTTTAAACAGCTTTTCAATTAAAATTATAAAATCTTTGTCCTCACAGTTTGGCAATACTCCATCAACATTTCCCTGTTGTCAGACAGAAACCGACACCCTAACAACAAGAAACTTCAAGTTAGTGATTGTACTCCCGATAGTCAATCAATCAATCAATCCACTTGGCCAAACAAACCGGAACTCTGGCGTTATCTGCAGGACTCAAACCCTGCACCACACGCAGCAGCAGAGTTCCATCAGAATTTCCTGATTCTTTATTAAAATATGCACTGTATATGAAAATTAAATCTATAGCTCCGTAAGTAGCATTAGAGCTGTTATATAAAATAAGAGCCTGTTCTATTAATTTCATATATAAACAAAAATTACATTTATTGTTCAGAATATTTTCCTTAACAAATAATTAATAAAAATGTGAGTAATCTAAGGAATAAGACAAAACATAATTATTTTTAAAAAGAAAAATTGTACAAGCTGTGTTCTTGTAGTTTTATAGAATATTCATTTTGATGGAAGCATAAGAATTTTTTTAAAAAAACGTTGGTCTGCAAACTAAAACAGGTAAACAACTAATGATAAGAATGGTATGAGAAATCCTTTCATCCTTTATGAGTACAAGTAACTAATTGGATTGAACTGAATAGAATAATAGGACAAAGTATTGAAAAGATATCAAAATATTATTAAATATAAAAGTAAATTAATTTGCAATCAATGATATGATTTTATTAACATATAAACTAATAATTTCTTAACAGTCTTACTGAACATAAACCACTTAGTTTTATTTGTATATGTGGGGAAAAATAGTAAAACTATACCTTTTGACTGCTGACATTGTGTTCCTGATATCAAATTTTATCAGCAATGAGAAACCCATTTACCATAACATATGGTATGTTAAGTCAAAGGGATCCATATTTCAGATTGCACCAGTCTTCTATTAGAGAAACTCAAAATTACAGCACATGTAATCTAATAACTGTTTAATAACGTGAAACTAAACTTACCTATCACTGATAGGCACCAATAGTAAATCCCCTTGTTTGGCATCTTCTGAACATTCCTAAAAATTTAAGAAATGCATGATAATATTTTTATATTATGGGAATAATAAATTAAAACCACTGAAGTTAACTAATAAATAGTAAATAGTGAGATATTATTAATTCAAATTCAAATTTTTAGGAAAAAAATCAATAATTATCATGCTCATAGCATACTATGTAGAGAAAATTAACTGAAAACACTTGTCTAATAAAATAAAAGCCATTCAGCAATTAGCTATAGCTGAACTATCTAGTATCTCCAAATTTTTTACACAAAATTTAATATGGTGATTATAAGAAGCACCGAAATCCTCATAAAATGTAACAATCTTGAGGTTCTTTCTTTAACGCTATACATGTCATTGATAATGAGGGTACAAAACTGTAGGAGAGGATTGCAGTCATAGCAATAAGAAATTTGGTCATAGCCTAAATGACAGAACTTTCGTACATTCAAATCATTTAGGGATCAATGAAAAAGCAAAATCTAAATGGGAATGTGTAGAAAACACACATAATCGTAAATGTCAGGCATAAATATTACTGTTCATCCACGAGGTCAGGTTAAACAGTTATGGAAGTTCACAACAGTATGAAAAACTATGAAAATTTTCATAATAAGCTACAAAATTATGAAACACATTTATCAACTCTATTAAAATTTAATTATGAGAAATGGAATGACATATCACAATATGATACTTAATTTTCATCATTTCCTAAGACAAAAACTCAAGAATAAATAAAGCACATATTGGCTGTGGCTTTAGAAATGGTGTAGGCAAAAATACACTTATAATACGAGAGTGTTAAGACCAGTGCAACATCAATAAAATACCAAGTATAGTAACTTCAGAAAACAGACGCCATCCTATTTACAGTGCATCTGTATCAAGTAATAAAGAAATTTCAATGTTAACTTAGTCTATAATCCAAAGATTTCCTATATTCCAGAGAAGATATCATAAGCCAGTTTGTCTCTGGTAAAATGGCCTGTTCATTTGTTCCAAAACCAATAGCATAACAACCAATGTGAAAACTACATTGATCCCAGTATAAATCATGCAGATCAGAATTCATTAGTGCTTCATGGCATGATGATGTGAAGATTGTTAGAGCTTGAAAAGGCTTGGGGACAGAAAATGGGAAGTAATTTCTCCACAGCCTTTTAAGAGAAGTGTCATGGCATTTGCTTGCAGCAATTTAAGAAGCAATGGAAAACTAAAATGTGTATTATCAAACCAAAATTCATATAGACAAAGCAAGCTTTGTTAGAGCAGTAGTATTTACATATTTCAGTCTATAACAGAATCGCAGTAGGGGCCTTCATTTTTGTATATACTACTGGCTTTCTTAAAAGAAATTTACTATCACAGATTTAAGTGCACTTAGTAGCGCTTATGACCGATGCTTCTTGGATGCTCACATTCATCATAAATACCTCTTGATTATGGTTGGCAATTTTTGCTATAGTTTTCCGAGATTTAGTAACATTTGGTGGAGGTGACTACGAGTTAACCATGTTGTAAAATTTGGAATTAACTACTGAAATTTGGAAGGTGAATAAACTTCTCATCTCCCTGGTTTGCTCTGCAAGTTTTTTGAGTCAGCTTGAAAATAGTTTAGAATATGTACACTAAAATATTCTTTGTAAGTAAATTTTTCGTGTATCAAAGATTTGTGACCGAGCTGAGGATTGATTTTAAGAGCATATTTTCTGAATCTCGATATTCGTTGGATGTTCCAATAAGGATTCATTATTTGATTTGCGTACCACTGTGTTGTATTTAATTCAATGTTGGTGATATTAGTTTAAAAATTAGTTTGTCCTGGGGAGCTCTTACAGAATATTTAACTGAAAAAAAAACATGGTCTCTGGTGAGACAGTACAGTTTTATACTACCATTGACCACAACAACAAAATAAATGTTCAAAGCTTGTTTATATCCGTCAGCATTTCAAGATTTTTTAAGCACAATAAGTAGATCATTCTCTAACCATGTAAAAAACACCCATACATTAACACCATCTACTATGTTTTTCAGTATTGGCACTACGCATGATCACAAATAACGTTCTCCAAGCATTTACCAATACCTGAACCCTTCCATCAGATCGCCACAGGGTATGTAATGATTCATCGCTCAAAATCACTAGTTTCCAGCCATCCACTTTACACCACCCAAGTGTCACTTAGCACTGACTCGAATAATGTACCCCATCCTTTTTAACTCCCAACACCCAGTCTTTGCGCTGGCTAGACTACTCATAGCTCTTTGGAACTTCTGAGTGATATATGCCTCCAATTAGTAGCAATTTTTTACATCCACCCTTCGCAATGATCAACGGTTCCTGTATATTATTTATAGGTGTACCTTTGGTTTAGTTATGAATGTTCATTAGTATTTCACTTCACAATCATGTTACAGCTTCAGAATAATTGAAATGCCCAATTCAGGTGACAAGCAATGCTTAGTTGCTGAGCTCTACTGACTGACCCATTCTGCTTTTATTGCTTCTCCACTGACAACACAGTACTACCCACTTCTTTTAAAAAGGGATTTGTCTGTAATAACATTAGCATTCAATTCCATGTTACAAAGGAATGTCCGAATTCTTTTGACCAGAAGTGTATTTTATGGCCTAGCTTGGAGATTATGAATATGAAAGTCTTGTTGATTGAACTACATGGTGATCACTGTCAAACTTCACAAGAGACAGTTGTCCTGCTGTATGAGAAATTTCCTGGCTGAGTTATGTAGCAGAAAGTGATAAATGACAGGATGTGATCTGACTTCCTACAACTTCTTGCTCTATTTGTATCTATAATGATAGACTCTTTAAAACATGCTTCAGGCATTTCTAAAATAATGAGAAAATTTGACATATTGTAGGCCATTGGCATTATAGTTATTATAAATTTTGTAGACTAACTAATCACATTCAAGGAAGTCACTTAGCAAATAATAACATTTTATTTATGTTACTTAAAAGCCAACATGCAACCTATCGTGTAAAAGTATATGCCAATTTCATGAAAATAAATTATTTTAACTTATTAATCAAGGTATTCATTTCAAGACAACCATCAAACCATAACTTTTAATAATCACATTTACCACTTTCAGTTTGGAACAATCTCTATAATGAAACGATCATCTTTAATTTCAATGTCACAGTAACTGTCATTGGCATCAACTGCTCCAGGTTCCTAAAATTAAAAGCAATGATGTTTAATAATATTCCTTATTTGATGATGATATTTGAAACAAATAAAACTACGGGTTGTGCAATGTTAAGAAATTAGTAGCAGCAAGACACAGTACTAACAATTTGGAATTCCACGAATAAACGAAAGAAAAATATAGCCAGCACCAGCATTTATTACTAATACAAAAATGAAGCATCAGTTCGCAATCACTGTTAACAATTCTAATGTACAAGAGGTCATTAACAGTAAACCTGAACTCTTTGGTACAAGTTCTAAACAAACGTCACAGGATGGCAAAATAATCAACATTTCCATTAATAAAGGTATTTGTATTAAGACAACTATAAAATCATGATATTTAATAATCACACTTACCACTTTCAGTTTGGGAACTATATCTATAGTTAAACGGTCATCTTTGATGTCAATGTCGCAGTAAGTGTCACTCGCATCAACTGCTCCAGGTTCCTAAAATTAAATGCAATGATATTTAATAATATTCATTATTGATGGTATGTTGACCAAATAGAAATATGGTTCCTGCAATTTTAACCCTTTGACTGCTGTTGACGTGTATACACTCATGCTGCCTGCTGGCCCCGAGTGCAATGACGAGTTTAACGCAGCCGCCGGTTTTCCCCTGAGCTGTGACGAGTTACGCCGCACCGCCTGCCGCTACCTGTATGCTGATGACGAATATAGACGCGCCACTACCTGAGTCGTACAGCGGACTTCACGACCCATTTCTCAATAGCCTTTTGCAGTTCTGGTCGCTAGCTTATCGTCCGAATGTTTGTCTGTAGGGAGCCTAGGCGTTGCTCTACAGTTCACTATTCAACAGAAATTACATCAATTTTTTTGTCCTGTATTTTATGAAGAAAATGGCAAGACGTCATGGGTGCATTGAGGAAGAAATCATGGAGATTCTTACGAGGAGTGACACCGAGGATGAACTACTTGATTTTGATGCAAGTGATAGCTTTTCCTCAGAATCGAAGGCTGTAGTCATAACCATACTCGTCAGCAGGTGTGACAATGCAGTCTCATGTTTCAACAAGAGATGTTAGTTGTTCTGAATCTGAAGAATCAGAAAGTGATAGTGAAACGCTTACGAAGAAATTACGTCTTAGTGATAAATCTGACTGGAAAGAAAATGATTTTCGTCCAGTTGTCACGCATTTGAATACGCTGTCGGGACATGTGTGTCAAATAGGGAATGTGCCAAATATTCTGCAGTTTTCATGTTATTTTTTTACAGAAGAACTGATGAAATATATAGCTGATGTCGGTTTTATATAACCACTATGGAGAATATTCCAGAATCCGTGCATTCTTGAATATCAAAGTGGAAAGATACTGAATATGATGGAATTTTTTGTTTGTCTTCTGATGCATCGCTGAAAAAAATTGAAAATTAGCTAATGTTGGACCAGAGATGTTCTTCTAATACCGCAATTCTTGGTGAAATTATGTCCAGATACCGCTATTTGTTACTTGGTGAGGTTTCGTGAGATTTCTCCGAAACCCCCACCCCCACCCTCCCGCCCTATTTCAACTCGCGTAGTAATGGACAGACACTTCACAGCTTTAAAATGTTGAAAATCTGTTGAATACTTATGTGGAACAAATTTCATCAAAGAAAAAAATTATTATAATCGGGTAATTACAAAGCGCAGCAAACATTCAGTCAACATCGAGATATTTTGTGAATCTACATCTACAAAGATATTCCGCAAGCCAAATTTCGGTGTGGGGGATGCTTGTGCAATTTCATTTTCAGGTGTCTTTTTATATTCGTGAATAGCACGAGGAAAAATCGGATGCCTTTAACTCTCTGTATAAGTTCCAATATCTCTAATTCAATAGTCGTTGTCTGAACGCGGTATGTAAGTGTGGAAGTAAAATATGTCTAGCATCTTCTTCGAATCTACGCTCTTTAAAATTCAACAAAAACACTCTGATACAGTAAGGAACATATAGAAAATTGCAGTTGTTATAAACGGGTATGCAGGAAAGAACAGTAAACTATTAAGGTAAATTTAAGAATCACGATGCTTTCAACATAAGCTGCGAAATCTAGTAAAAACACAAGCAAGATGTAATTATTAGTGACGAAAAATAATGTTAATGATTGTTTGATTCTGCAGTAATTTATTAGCAGAGAAACTTGTAGTGAGAGTATTTATTGTGTATCAGCCGTGAGAGGTAACGCCAGGAACATCCAGCAATGGGCGTGTGAGACAGCGCGGGCCGCTCCGTCCCCAGGAATAATCACTTAGCACAGGTAGCCGGCCTCAGCGCGGCAGGTAGACGATCCGCTGTCAGCAGTCAAAGGGTTAAGAAGTTAGTAGCAGCAAAACACAGAACAACTAATTTGGAATTCCACAATTAAAAGACACAGAACTATAGCCAGCACCAGCATCTATTACCAATTTACAAATATGAAGCATCAACCCTCAAACTACCAGAGAAATTACGGAGTTGGGTATAAAACTTTGGTTTTACCACTGGTTGAATATTGTGGTGTAGTTTGGGACTCACATTTTGGTTATCAAATACAGGAGCTGAAAGGTGTGCAAAGAAGAGCAGCTAGATTTGTTTGTGAAAATTATTGCAGGATCCAGTCAGTAACTGATATGATAAGGGATCTGGTTGGGAAAGGATGAAGGTAAAGGAGTGCTGGGAATGTACAGGCATTTGTTGGTGATGGAGCTTGAAAGGATATTGGTAAAAGAATTTGGAATACTGCACGGAAGGGAAAGGAGACCATGACCACAAGCTTTCACTCAATATCATGCATAAGGGAGTGGGAACATTTTATTTTGTTGGTAAGGGTGTCAGAGATTGGAAGAGATTACCAAGTGTAGTGATGAATAATTTCCAAAAACGCATAAGGAATTTAGAATTAAAATTTGTAAATCATAATAGTAAATGGGGAGGGATTTAAAATTCAAATATTTAAAAACATATATTTATTAAAAAAAGGGGATAAATGGATGACTGGGGGTATTGCCACTGGAATGTTAGCTCCATCGCAATTAAAAATTATAAAATAAAATTTAATAAAACATGGTTAACAATCTTAATGTACAAGAGATAAATAACAATGAACCTTTTTAATTGCAATGGAGCACACGCTCCGGTGGCAATATCCCTATACACCCAACTTCCCCCTATCCTGCACCCACCTGCATTTGCCCTCTACAAATTTTAACTTTAAATTCTTTTAACATTTTCAGTAAGTTATTCATCATTCCCCTCGGTAACTCATCTCAATCCCTGACACCCTTACCTAAAAAAGAAAATCTTCCCACAACCTTGTGCCTGAAATCGAATGCCAGCTTGTGGTCATGGTCATCTTTTCCCTTCCATGAACTACTTTTCATACTTACAGCAATATCTTCCCATGCCTCGCCAGTATACGCCCTGTACACTCCCATGACCCTCCTCATCCTCCTCCTGTCTTGCGATGAATTCCATCCCAGCTCCATTATCATATCTGTCACTGATTGCATTCTGCGATAATTTCCAGAAAAAATCTAGCAGCCCTTCTTTGCACCTTCTCCAACTCCTGTATTTGATACTCAAAATGTGGTCCCATACACAGGTGGGCACAGTTAATCCAAACGTTAACTTCGTTAATCATTATTCCGCTACTTAAAAGTTAACTTCGATAATCGTTAAAGCGTTAAATGTTTATAAATTTAACGCAAGTTAAAGTTATCCGTTAAAAGTTAACTAGTCAAAAGTTGTACTGATGTATTAGTATTATAGTACGGTAGGTATAACTGCTCTCTATCTCAAGGTGTTATGTACCATGATGCAAGTGTGGATTTATTTATAAAAATTAACAAATTGTGGTTACGCTATCGCCACAACAACGAAGTGGTATTCCTGTCTGTTTTTATCTTTGTTGAGACTGTGATCAACATAACACTTGTAAATTGTCTTACGAGAGACAATTAAGGTACTCGTGACTTTATAAAAAAAAAGTAGTAAAAAAAAACAAACAAACATGAATGCAGAATGAAAAGCAACAATATTATAGAAAACAAGTTGGACTGGGACACCTGAATATGTGAAAACTGCGACCAGTGAAATTTGCGGCCAACCTAAAATCTACGACCAATGCCTGTTACGGTTACCTTTGTGCCACGGCCTACCTGTGACCTAAAGGCCCCTTTAGACGACCCGGCCTGGTTTCACTAAATCATGGCCTGCATGTTTTTACGTGAACAAATAGAACGGAAGTTAGTCAGCGACATCCTTTTACATTACACGGCCGAAACTGCCAAACTAGCTTCTACTTTTATTTAAAAAAAAAAATAATAAGACACACAAATGTTTCGAATTAAAATTGCACATCACCTTTTCGTAACTTATGTATTATTTCTTTGAATTTTTTCGCACTGGTTACTGAAAGTTGAGTTTTTTGCTGATCTGCAACACTGTTTGCAGACTCCAGTGCGATACTAACTATCGATCAGGCGGCCGGTCATCCACTGGCACAGAATTTCGTCCGAGTAATGCCCGATTTGACGGCCGAACAGTTTGTCCGATTAACCTCTTCCGACACACACTGCCGATCCGTCACTGTTGCTTCAACACCAACTGAACGCGATGTTTTTACTAAACGTATAATAACGACATACATTTTGTAATAATAAATACACCTCATTACAGATAATAATGTTGATTTGTCAATAAGATAGGTTATGACGCTTTTTAGTTTATTTACGTTTGCAGAATTCACAATATAAAATAGTCACGCCGCCGCCGGCTGAAAATGCTCGGCGCGCCGCCGCCAAGATTTTAGCAGGCGGCGCCCACTACTACACCGAACATACGAGCAGCGCTGCCAGTACAGCCAACTTATATTATACCGCTGTCTCTTTGAAATTATACAGAATGAAACCCAATTATACAAAGGGGTCATCCATTGATTACATACGTGAGTGAAAGTGCTGGGAGCAAAAGTCCACGAAAAGTAAACAATGTATACATTGATAAATTTTGAATAACAAAAAGGAAATAGATATGCAGGAAGGGTTGCCAACTCAATGAAACAAAGGGAAAACACTTTCAAAAAGGTGCTGGAATGTACTTTACTTTTAAGTGCTCATTTTTGTATCCAATTATACAAGGCAATCTGTTATACAAACAGGATACAAGAGGTAACCAAATCATACAAGTTTTGTATCCAATTATACAATCTGGCAGCCCTGCATACGAGTGGTGGCGTGGCGCAAAGTTCAAACAAACGAAAAGACGTCAACAACCTATGTAACGGACTAAAGTTAACGGAAGTCCAATTTAACGGAAGTTAAGAAGACCGTTAATGATTTTTTAGGTTAACTTAAAAGTTAAATTTTCGCAATTTTTTTAACTTCGTTGATTAACGATTAACGATTAACTGTTTTGTGCCCAGCTGTGGTCCCATACTGCACTACCATATTGGAGCAATGGTGTGACCTAACTTTTGTAACCCAATTCCTTTACTTCTCTCGTGCATCCCTCATCACTCTCTCCAACAAGTGCAGGATTTTGAAACCTTTTCCTACCACCTGTCCAATGTGTCCTGCCCAGTTAATGCCAAGATATTTACATTTCAAGTATTCAGCAAGCAATACTTTCCCACCTTATATTCATAATTAACCTTTTGTTTTTTATTTGTGTATCTAATTAGTTGACTCTTCTTTGCATTTATCTTCATCCCATGTTTACCAACTCAACTAGAGATCCTGTTCAGATCACCCTGCAACTGTTTACAGTCCTCTATCGTTTTGATCCTTTTATACAGCATTATGCCATCTGCAAACAATCTAATTTCAGATAGTAAACAATCAACACAATTATTCATTAGAATAATGAATAGCAATGGTCCCAATGCGCTACCCTGTGGCACACCCATTTTTACTTCAACTTCTTTTGATACCGCATTTCCTACCCTAAATTCTGTTTTCTACCTTTTAAAAATTCTTCTACCCAGCAAATCACTTTCTCATCCACTCCAATAGTTTTTACCTTATTTACTATCATTTTGTGGCTTACAATGTCAAATGCCTTTGAAAGATCTAGTGCTACACTACCAATCTGGCCTCCCTTGTCCATTTTATCTGAAATATCTTGCATATATCCCACCAACTGAGATTCGCATGAATATCCTTGCCTGAACCCATGTTGCCTACTTGAAAACGACTTACGTTCCTCATATAC
>JARYHS010008409.1:740202-761244 GCA_031002005.1 Vandiemenella viatica
CGATAACTTACAGTACGTCATGGGAAAATAAGGCCAATTGTGTTTGATACCATCCAATCCTCCAAAATGCGTGTTGAGATGGTGTAAGTAACTTGTTCTCGTCTAGAATCTTCATAATGTTAGAGCATATGGCATGCTCCAGAATTCTACTGCAGACAGGATGTTAAGAGATTTTTTAATTTAATTGCGATGGAGCACAGGCTCCGGTGGCAATTTCCCTACATCCCCATCTTCCCCCTATCCTGCACCCACCTACATTTGTCCTCTACAAATTTTATCTTTAAATTCTTTCATTGTTTTTGGTAAATTATTCATCATTTCCCTTGGTAACTCATTCCAATCCCTGATACCCTTACCCAAAAAAGAAAATCTTCCCACACCCTTGTGCCTGAAATCGAGTGCCAACTTGTGTCATGGTCATCTTTTCCCTTCCATGAACTACTTTTCATACCTACACCAATATCTTTCCATGCCTCATCGCCAGTATACGCCCTGTCGATATTGGTCAATAATTCCTAGGATCACTCCGATTTCCTTTCTTGAAAAAGGAATTATCTGGGCTATTTTCCAGGAAGAAGTACTTTTTTGTTAAAGATTTACGGAATATATCTGACAGAAATGGTTCAACTTTCTCCGCATAGATCAATACTTTTTTAACTCGTTTAGTATTCAACACTGGTGAAAACTGAAAATAATATAGCTAAAGTAGCATTTTTTTATTAAAAGATGTGTTCAACCTTAAGTAAAAGTCTGTTGTGCAAGTTGACATGAATTAATAGAGTCAGGCTTGGCACTATCCACGCACATGGCAGCTTGTGAAATACCCCTTGCTGGCAGTTTTATTATAAAATGTTTTTTAATGTTAAGGTGGCTGAATATAATAGCTTGATATGTTTGTATAAACTGTTATTAGCATGGTTTATAATCCCACATGTCAGTTAAACCAGGTATCTGTTGCCAAATAGTTACTGAAACTGTTCTTTCTCGTAATATTGGCAGCTGAATTCTCAGACGTGCTGTGGTAGTTATGCAATGACAAGAAAAGATAAATGCCTCAATATAGATAATTTCTCAAATAATATTCATAAATGGTAATTAATGATATGAAATATTTGTGTTATTAAGGAAGTATAAATGAAATAAAACTAACAGTTAGTTTCCAAAATGAAAAAAGGCCATATTATTTAATTCAAGGTGAAAAATTTCACTTTCTCATACAAAATGCAGCCACTTTGGTAATTTGCTTGGATATTCTAGTCAGCTAAGTACCAAGTATGTTACTGGAGAGCATTGTATTAATACACTCTTGTAGTGAAACAAGTCATATTGTGATATAATACTGACAATAGTTCAAACTTATTAATATAGACTAAATGGAATCTTTATATTTCTTAACAGTTACACAGAAACTGTGATTAAAATGTAGAAATCATAAGAAAATATACGAACACTGGAACACAATCTCATACACTTTAAAGGCATTTCAAGAAACTAATATTTGGTTATGTTATTTGTTAATGAACTAAGAGATACTGCTATGTAAGCTGTGAAATTTTATGATCATATTATACTGAATAAACAATTCTATAACCTATGTTTTTGTTTAGTATGTGACACAATCATTTTAAGCTCATGTTATCATTTAGTACTTACATAACTTGTAAATTACAGGCTTTCCCTGATTTCACTGCTTAATATTTACTGATACAATTCAGCCAATCACAACACACCATGAAAATTAACTGAAGAACTGCATTTCTAAATGATAAAAATTCTCTGGTGGCACTGTCAACCCACAGTAAAGTGACTGAGAGGTTACTGTGTGAAGGTCAAAAGAAAACTACACAATGAGTAAAAATACTGCTGTATTGGATACATTAAAGTAAATAGGTTGCAGAATTTGATGTTAAAATTACCAAATAGTAAATCTGGTTTGCATAATTTTTGTCTGGTTGACAGCATATTGTTACTGGTGTAAAAAAATAATGCTGACATTATATAAGAATTAAATATTGATAGTTAAGTAGGATAATGGTCAGTGTTATAAAAGAGTTGGGTATTGATCTCAGTAATCAATTAATTCTGCCTACCATCAAATAATAATGATTATCTTTAATTACTTTGTTCTGTTATACACAGGCAGAGGTTTTTACCTTCCCCCAAAAATTAATGAGTACTCCTGTAAATGGATTTAATAGTCCTATGGAATAACAACATTGAAAAATCACTTGCTACTGCATATTTATTCTTCTGTGAATACGTAATAAGATCACACATGGATAAAGCACTAGCATCATTTTCAGATACTAAACCATGAATACGTTTTACCGAAAACTTTGAAGGAATTTAAAGAAAAAATTTGAGAGGGCAAATGTAGGTGGGTGCAGGATAGGGGAAGATAGCTGTGTAGGGAAATTGCCACCGGAGCCTGTGCTCCATTGCAATTAAATTAAATTAAATTAAATGAATATCACAAACTAACTGCTTGACAAACTACAAACACACTACTGCAGGGTTCTTACGGGCCTTAAAAAGCCTTAAGAAGGCCTTAATTTTCATTTTAATTTTTAAGGGCCCTTAAAAGGCCCTAAAATTTGCTGAAAAGCCTTAAAATCTTTGAAAAAGCCTGATTTTTTTAACACCGAGATACGGCGTAGTAAATTTCACTATCCCGGCGACGCGCGTATCGCAGATTTATCTCTGGCTCGACCTTGACCAAGTGCGAGTCAAAGTGCTTATGTTTCAAGCAAGTAGTAGTCTTTGCACAGATCCTCTCTTCTGTAGTTCTGCTTCGTACATGCCTGTCTCTTACATTTCTTGGCAATTTCTAACAAGTTTCTTATGTATATATTGTTTTTATTGCTTCAAACAACTTCAGCTAATTTAATCCACATGATGAGCATCCATGATTAGATATATTTTTAGAGAAGTATCTAGGCAAAGAAGATTATAACAGAGTACACAAGTAGTAAAAATATTGTTGCTGTTATCACATGGACAAGCTGATGTTGAACGAGGCTTCTCTGTGAACAAGCAGTTGGAAGTTGAAAATTTAAAAGAAGAGTCTTCAGTGGCTCAAAGATTAGTCGGTCAACATTTCAAAAACAGCAAAAATAAGTTGTTAATAACTAAGGAGTTAAGGATGTATGCAGCTATGGCTCGTCAAAAATATATTGCGTACCTGGAAGAGAAAAAAAATGCAAAGAATACAAGGATTCAAGGAGTGAAACGCAAATCTATTTTAGATGATTTGGAAGATTTGAAGTGTAAAAATGCACACCTAGTAACTGCAATTAAAGATCTTGAAGATAATGCTGATAAACTAGCAGATAAAGCTGAGGTTAATGGGGATGTTAAGTACATCACACAGTCCAATAGTTATCGACGAACCGCTACAGTTAAAAAAGCTGAATTTGAGGATGTTGAAAGTAAAATTAAGGCTCTATTGAAGATTTAAAAGAGAATTGACCTTTGTTTTTAAACAATGTGAAAATAAAAAAAATCATTAAAAAAGTGTATATTTTTTTTATTTAACCTGCATACATTTTAATGACTCTTACCAGTATGTTTTATGTTTACCCTTATAACATGTTGTAGCTCATCTGGAAAGTAAACTTTACTCATATAAGAAAATATTGATCAAATATGCCCAATAGGAACTACTGCTGTAACTCAAATGATGTTGAAAAAGTTGTATTTAACCCGTTTCTTAAACCTATGGAAAATTTTTCCATCTTTAAAGGTTCTTTTACATGTAGCTTTCAAAAACGGGGGGGGGGGGTGTTAGTCTTCCTCATTCAACATTATACCTGAAATCTGATAAGTAATTGAGCTGACAATTTGGCACTCCTTTCTCTGATGTAACTGCTAATGTGCTATAATGTATAAAAACAAATTAAGTTAAATTATGTATTTATATGTTAGTAATTCTTATTACTAAGGTGGTACTATTTCTTTTTGCCCTTGTGTCAGTTTTCCGGGGTATAGTAGTTTTTTATTTTATGTTTATTATATGAAAAGGGAAAAAGTTTCAATATTCACTGTATTGTGTGAAAACAAAAGTAAATTTATTAGAAATTTATTGTTTATTAATTTATAAACTCGAAGATTATTTCATCATAATCTTAACATGAATATTTTAATTTCGTTGCTGTAAGTTGCATATTATTTTTTCATAACGTTTTAATATACGTTAAATATAGCCTTAAAAAAAAATGAAAAATTTCCTTAAAAAGGCCTTAAAAAGGCCTTAATTTTTCTTTTGCTAAAAGAGTAAGAACCCTGTACTGACAACTCTCTCTGCTCACTATCTCTGTGCACTTATATAGACTCCATAAAATATTACGAAGAGTACCAACAGACATTTCTCAAATGTTAACAATTCATTAACAATCAAATCCATATAAAAATAATTATAAATTTCACAAAATCAATCAGTCATTATAAAACCCCTTACAATTAAAGGCAGTACTGTTTACATGCATATACACAAAATTGTCAACATAAACCAGGCCAAACTGTCGTGGTTCACATCAACACTTATAAATTATAACAATTATAAATTTTAATTAATATTTCATGTATAATACTGTACCTGATTATATTATATATCACTTACACAGATTCTCTCCAAAACAATGCTTATTTACATGATGACTATGCACAAATTCACAATTAATCACATGAAAAATATTATTATTTACAATCCTTATTTCAGGATGTAACCTCTTTAACCCAAATGAACTAGGTATTGCAATTTATTTCTTTGTAGTAGTTCCTTCCAGTCTGATCGATCTTGAGCACCTCTCTTCCAGTTCACTCCTGTAACTCAACGTATGTCTCTATCCCAGCGATCCGGGGGTCTTCCTCTTGCTCTTTTCAGGTTCCTTGGTATCCAGTCCAGTACTGCCGTAGTCCATCTGTCATCTCTTTTGCGAGCAATATGACCAGCCCATTGCCATTTTTGGGTAATGAATCTTTTTAAGATGTCTGTCACTTTGGTTATTGAATGAATGTGTACGGATTTTCCTGCCTCTTCTTGTAATCCCTAGCATTGCTCTTTCTATACTTCGCTGGGCAGATCTCAGTTTTTGCTTCACGTGACTGGTTAGGGTCCAAGTCTGGCAGGCATACCGTAAGTGATGACCAGTAATACTCATTGTTCAAATAGCTGTTTTTTTTGTATCGACATGTTTGATTTAAAAACAATGGACTTTCTTCCATAACTCTACAGCCCAGTTTTATGAATTGTAGATCTCAGGACTTTGAGTTGCCATTCGTGTTGATCAGTTGGCCAAGATAGATATACTGGTTCTAATGGACTCAATACCGGATTCTATCATTTCTGCCTTGTCTTTGTCTTTTCCTTGCCCATTTGTGTTTTGCTCAATTTTGCTTTTTGATACCGTTATTTTAAGACCCGCTTCACTGCAAGCTGCCTCTAGTTCATTTATCAGTTATTTTAGCTCTTCCAGACTGTTTGAGGAGTAAACCTAAATCATCAGCGAATCTTATGTTGTTGACATTTCCTCCATTTATTCTCGACTGTTTTGCCATTGGATTTTTTACATTGCCAACTCCAGGACTGATGTGAATAGTTTGGGGGATATATTGTCTCCTTGGTTTATCCCTCTATCTACTGGGAACTCTTTGGTGGCTTCAGCGATGTTGACAAAGGCAGTGGAAGTGCTGTAGATGTTGTACAGTATGTTGATATAGCGTGGATTCTAAAAGGGGTTGTATGTTTGCTGAGTGATGTACTGAATCAAAAGCTTTTTCAAAATTGATAAAGGCCAAACAGAGTGGCATCTACTATTCATTTGCTCAACTTATGGATGACTTGGATGTCATGCTGAACCCTGACCTAAAGCCAGCCTCTTTGATTGGTTTTACTGTGTCCATGGTAGACCTGATGCAGTTATTGATTACCTTTGTAAAAACTTTGTAAATGACAGGAAAGAGGTTGATGGGGTAGTTCATAATATTGTAACTACTACCTTTTTTATGTAGCAACACAATCATAGCTTTATTCCAGCTGGATGGGACATTTTTCTCTATGAGGCATTGTGAAAATACCTTAGCTAGGTGTCTATAGGTTTCTTCTCCAGTCAATGGATAGGCCGTAATAATCACTAGCTGATCCTTTTTTCATTTCATGCACTGTCCTTCTAACTTCAGATGGGACAACTTAAGGAATTGGTGAGTCTGGGCTTGATGTCATTACAGGATTTCATCTTGCTTGCTGTATAAGGTCTGACAGAAGTTCCTGATATGGTCCAATACTGCTGTTTTGTGTGTAATACGTTCCTTATCATTGTCTAAAGCTATTATTTGTTTCCTTCCTATCATTAATCTTTACTTTCTTATAGCCTTTCTTGTTTAATAAAACTGATCTAACCAGGTTTTCGTTATATTTATTGATGTCAGCTGTTATTTCTTTTCTAATGGTTTTGCAGAGTTCAGCTTATTCAATTAGGTTTCTCAGATCTTACTTCCATTTGCCTTTGTTTATTCAGGAGGGTTTCTGTGTCATTGCTAATTTTACTTATTTTGGTGGTTTTAACAGTGCCTGCAATTTCTATGGCTAATGTGTTAATAGTTGATGCTGAATTTACATTGGCGGTGGAAGTTAGTTTCTCCAATAGTGTGCATTGGAAAACGTCTTGATTTTTCGGCGAGATTGATTTTATTTCCTGATGTTTTATTGGTTCCTTTTATTAGCTTACGCCTTTCCTGTTTTATGCAGATATTAAGTTATGCTCGGACCAGCCTGTGATCGCTTCCTGTGTTGAATTGATTTAGAACAGTGATGTCTTTAACAAAATGTGAGCTATTAGATAGAGTGTAGTCTATTTCATTTTTAGTTTTATGATCTGGACTTCTCCATGTTGACTTTCCACTTTGATGTTTTTTTAAAAAAAATGTGTTCATGATATGCATTTTTGTGTGCTCTGCTAATTGAACCAGCTGTTCCCCTCTGCGATTCCTTGTTTGTATTCCGAACTAATTGACCACAGTGTCTCCTTGTTTCTTGGTGCTGATAATGGCATGAAGTCTCCCATGATAATCTGGAACTGGCAGTCATTGCCTCTATTGTCTAATTTCATGACTTCTTCATAGAACCACTCTACTTCATCATCTGATTGCAAAGATGTAGGAGTATATACCTACAGTGGTTGTATTTTGTAGTGATTTGATAGTTGTTACACTACTCTTGCTGCTCGATCTGAAATGCCTTCTATTAGTTTATCAGGAAGACCACTCTAGTTAGCTTTCCCAGGGAGGTTCCATAAAAATATACAAATCTATAATTAATCAGCTCCCATCTAGCTACACATAATTCTTAAAATTTCATAAAGAACAAGGTCTATGGGCTGTTACTAGAGGGATAAAGAACGTGATGGGAGATATAAAAATTGTTATTCTTTAATTAGATCAAAGTGTGCAATAAATATGACTCTGAACTAAAAAATTAAATTATCTGTATCTTTTACTTAAGCTTACTGAAATCAAATAAATGATTTTTAATGAAGAAAAACTGATTTTAACACTAATAGCAAATGTGGAGAAACTATAAAATAATTAAGTTTATATTAGCATATCAGTGGGTAACAAGTCTTAAATTGCAAATTCTATGAGTTTCTTGTAATATTTTCCACGATCATCGGGAATCTACTGAATTTCAAATCATAAACATTAATTCACTAATTACCATATGAGAATTTCTTGAATCATCCTTGCATTCACGTTATAATTGTATCATGCTATATTTTGTACAGTATTTTTTTTTCTAGATTTCATCATGTCATTCCCATCCATGATCAGCAGCAATCGTACACTTCTGAAATTTGTAGCAAGTCTCTTACAAAGAATAGAACCCTGATATTGCATAGAAGAATTAATATCAGAGAGAAACTTTGTTCTTGTGGAGTTTGTGGGAAGTCCTTTGAGACTTCTAGTCACCTTAAAACACACAAAAGAGTACATACAGGTGAGCGACCTTATTCTTGTGAAGTTTGTGGGAAATCCTTTGCTAAATCAGGTCACCTGATAACACACAAAAGAGTACATACAGGTGAGCGTCCTTATTCTTGTGACGTTTGTGAAAAGTCTTTTGCCTGGTCAAGTCACCTTGTACCTCATAAAAGAATTCATACAGGTGAGCGTCCTTATTCTTGTGATGTTTGTAAAAAGTCTTTTGCCCGGTCAAGTGACCTTATAAAACATAATATAATTCATACAGGTGAGCGTCCTTATTCTTGTGGCGTTTGTGAAAAGTCTTTTGCCCGGTCAAGTGACCTTTTAAAACATAATAGAATTCATACAGGTGAGCGTCCTTATTCTTGTGACGTTTGTGAAAAGTCTTTTGCCCGGTCAAGTGGCCTTTTAAAACATAATATAATTCATACAGGTGAGCGTCCTTATTCTTGTGACGTTTGTAAAAAGTCTTTTGCCTGGTCAAGTGACCTTTCAACACATAATAGAATTCATACAGGTGAGCGTCCTTATTCTTGTGATGTTTGTGAAAAGTCTTTTGCCCGGTCAAGTGACCTTTTAAAACATAAGAGAATTCATACAGGTGAGCGTCCTTATTCTTGTGATGTTTGTAAAAAGTCTTTTGCCCGGTCAAGTGGCCTTTTAAAACATAATATAATTCATACAGGTGAGCGTCCTTATTCTTGTGACGTTTGTGAAAAGTCTTTTGCCCGGTCAAGTGACCTTTCAATACATAATAGAATTCATACAGGTGAGCGTCCTTATTCTTGTGATGTTTGTAAAAAGTCTTTTGCCTCGTCAAGTGGCCTTTTAAAACATAATATAATTCATACAGGTGAGCGTCCTTATTCTTGTGACGTTTGTGAAAAGTCTTTTGCCCGGTCAAGTGACCTTTTAAAACATAAAAGAATTCATACAGGTGAGCGCCCTTATTCTTGTGAAGTTTTTTGTGGTTTATGATCACCTTGTAAAACATAAAAGAGTACATACAGGCGAGTGCCCTTATTGTTGTGAAATTTGTGGAAAGTGTTTCACGAGTTCTAGTACACTTAAAACACACAAAAGAATTCATGCAGATGAGCATCTTTATTCTTGTGAAGTTAAGGGAGAGTCTTTTGTGAGTTCTGGTATCCTGATAACTCACTAAAGGGTTCATAAAAGTTAGCGTCCTTATTCTTGTGAAGTTTGTAGAAAATCTTTTGCGAGTTCTGGTCAAATGATAACACATAAAATGGTTCAAATAGCTTAGACTCATCCTTGTGAAGTTTTTGGATAGTATTTTGCAAGTTCCGGTTATCTGGTAACACTTGAAGGAGTTCATACAGGTGAGCGTCCTTATTCTTGTGAAGTTTGTGGAATGTCTTTTGTAGGTTCTAGTCAGTTAATATCATAAAAGAATGCATACAGGTGGGCGACCATATTCTTGTGTAGTTTGAGGAATGTTTTTTGTGAGGTCTAGTATACTAAACCCACAGGTGAGCGTCCTTTTCCTTGTGGACTTTTTAGAAAAGGCTTTGCAATTTTTAGTCACCTTATCGCACTTGAAAGAGTTCATTTAGGACAGCGTCCTTGTTCTTGTTCAGTTTTGTGGAAAATTGTGAATTCTAGACTTCTTTTAAACCATAGGAGTCATACAGGAGAGCGTTCTTATGCTTAGGTTGTTAGTGGGAAATTAATTATGGAATCTAGTATCCTCATAGCATGTAAAAGATTTAATAAAATTTAGTCTGTCTAGTAGTCTCAATCAGCAGGCTTATGATTCTAAACTATGTTGTAAGTTTTTATATCATGTTATTTTGTAATACATATAAAAAAATTTAATCTATTCGTTTTTTGGGAGGTATTTAGAAGAGTTTAAAATGGGCTCTTGATCTTAGAGTGCTACATGATTTTATATTTATGAGCTTTTTTTGTGAAAGGTAGTTTATAGTGCGTAGAAGTATTATAGTGCTTAAAAGAGTTCAAATTGGTGAGAGTCCTGTCATTGTAATGTTTGTGGAAAATCATTTATAAACTCTAGTAATATTAAGAAACATAAGATATTCATACAGATGGGAAAAACTATAGTTGTAAATTTTGTGGAAAATGTTTTAAGGAATCTTCTATCCTTGTAAGACAGAAAGGAATTCACATAAATTATCAGCTTGCTTGTGAAGTTTTCTGAATGTATATGGTCTTATACCTGTAAAATTCGCAAAAAAATAGTCTCAAGAACTTATATAATATAGTTACTACAGTTTCACATTCTTATGCTTGTGATGTTTGTGGAAATTCTTTTGAAGTGCCTAGTAACATTAGAACATTTGTGATATCCATATGAGTGACCATCTTTGTACAGTTTATGGGAAATAATTTAATCTTCTTTTTTGCTGTAAGCTGAATAAGAGTATTTATACAGGCATGTGGCCTCATATTTGTGACTTTTGTGGGATGTTATTTAGCCAGTCTAGTAGTCTCAATCAGTAGAATTACGCTTATAATCTTTGTTGTAAGTTTTTATGATATTATGTTATATTTTAATACATATAAAAAATTTATTCTAGTCACATTTTTAGAAAATAATTTAAGCCCTGCGGTATCCTTATAATAAGCAAAATAGGCCATATAGGTGATTTAATTTGTTTGTGATGGTTGTAGAAATATATGTATGTAGTTATCTAGTTATAAAACTTGTAAAAAGTTTTATGGGTAAGCAGCCTTTATGTGTCAATTATGGATAATTATCTAAAATTTAATTTACATCTATACTGGTAAGCTACTTATTTTTCACGAGGTTTGTGTGAATAGGTTCTGTACATGTAAAACATAAAAAAATCCATATGCTTGAATAACTTGTGAAGATTGTGTAAAACATTCTCAATAATATGTTCAAGAAGGTTTACAAATGGGGTATCCTATACTTATAAATCTTGTGAATATTGTGCATCTTATCATGTAACCTCAAACAGTATATCATTATTCATATATTAGCAGCCCTGCACTTTGAAATTTTTATAAAAGAGTCTTGTTGCCTTATAAATCATCAAAGAATCCATTTTGCTTTAAATTGGTTTAAGTATTATTTACATGTTCTATTAATATTTGGTGTACAGAAGAATACATTATGCTGTTGGATCATTGAGTTGAACATTTTGCAGAAAATCGATTACTCAGACTAATGGAATTGTTTCTTGGCCTTGGAGATATTAAAAAATATACTAACAATAAAGTTTGTATGTTGTATTAGAGAAATTTATATTACTCAAATTGTTGGATTTCTTGTTTTATTTGAGTGTAATCAGATAATATTAAATAATGTTAACTAATGATACTGGTGTTCTTATTTCTTTGCTTTTTGCTCAAAGTGAATAAAATATCTATATAATTAATTTTATAATATTTTTATTTTCCAATATTTATGTATCCATTAATTTTGTGCTCTTTATTACTTGTTGATTTTTTTCTTGTAATTGCTTATACTGCATATGCCATGATAGTTGTTTAAAGTCCTTCCATAAAACCTCTTTCTTTAATTTTTATTTTTATGATTGTTCCTTTGAAATATCCACATAGCTATTTGAAGACAATCGTATATCTGTGGTACTTTGCACAAAGAATTATTATTTGTATATGACCAATATGAAGACATGTAACAAAATATAACCACCTTTATTCTTCATACATGTGCAGATTTTAAACAACAAAAATATTTATTTGAGAACACTGGTTATTTTACTAACACTGCTAAACATGTGAGTGTTGATGTTAAATTCAAGATTGATAAGCCTGTTCCTCTGTAGCTAATGACATTTTTTAAATTCCTTATAGTCAGTGTATGTAATATTTGCAATAATACTTTAATGCTTGAGTTTGGAATGCTTTGTGTTTTTCTATTTATATTTGGAATTATAGTACAAGAAGTTTTCTTTTGTTCTCAATATATAAGTTTGTTAATTTTCACTTATTTATATTGAATGTACATAAACAATTCCTTAGATCTTAAAAGTCAGAAATAAGCTTCCTGTTTATGCTGGTGTTGTAGACCACTGAGGAAATAATATTCATTGTTATTAGAAGTTTTTTGTTGCAAAAAGACTTTATAGTTCTTATCCATTTCTCAGGAATGCTTTAACTTCTGTTTTCAGTAAATAATCTATTCAGCTTCACAAAGGAGAAATGATTTCCTCCCTCCATCACTGATTTTGCAACTCCTAACCTGAGCATACAGTTGATACAAAGATTGAACCATGATGTTTATTTAAAATATTGAGATTTGAAATATTAACAGATGTTGTCTGTGAACAAGTTGCTGAGGCGCTGTAGATAAATATGATGGAGGTAGAGCTCTTGATTACAGTTCTTGCTGAAGCATCAGCCTTCGATCAGTTTACCTCTGAAAATAAATTGATGTTAATCACTTGCCTGATAGGTGATCGGACATTGCTAAAGCCTAGCATTTATTTTATGAGGACACCGCTTTGACTCTTACTTGGGGAGTCTAGATTTTGGTTATGTATTGTTTATCTCAGGCTCTTCACATAAATAATGGGAGAGTATATTAGAAAGACAATAAGAAAATTACTTTCTGTTCCTTTGCTCCAATCCACTCCCCATACTTATGGCATTGATGGCCAATAAAACACTCATTAAAGATCTATTATTCATTTAACAGCTTAAATGTGTTTGATTTCTATACTGTAGCTCTCATATTCTCTCTCAATATTTGAGGAGGAATCCCGTTCAGTTATTTCACTAATACCTCCTTCACTGTCTTCTCCAATAATTATTGTGGTTGAGGAAGTTCTAGTACTACCAACTGTCAGTTAATAGCTATCATAGTACTTGGCTGCTATAGGTCTCTTGTATACAACATTCTACTGAAACATCCAAGGCAGTTAATAATGACATACTTGAAAGTAGCATTGAGGTGTTCTGTGGATCTACTGGTTCTTATCATCCTTTTATATATATATTTGCAGTGATTCAAATTAAATCATGATACATTCTTTACCTAATTAGCGAACAGATGTAATAGTGTCACCCCTTATCTACTTTATTCAGTCATTACCTGCCAACTTTTATGTTTTGCCCATAAAAATAACGAAAGTGTTATTTTACAGTTGTATGGATGAAATGTGTTATTTTACGAATTTACAATATAAAACTGAATCGCTTATCTGAACTACAAGACAAATGTATTGCGATTTTAATGGATACTTGTAGTATGTTTCAGATTTAGTTATGGCATCAGGTGCTGTTTCATATGGGTTGAAGCTTCTTTCATTTGATTTTAAGATTACACCTGGTTATGTTTTTATTTTAATGGTGAACAGAATGAACTACACACCCAGTGAAAACTTACAGATAAAGATTAGAATGAATTACAGGTATTAAATATTATATGCATTGAAAAGTTTATTACTTTTGATCTGAATAAGAGATGAAGGCCAATGCCTTCTGGCTCTACTGGGTGTTTCCTTGACCTTTTCCAAAATGTCTGCTGTATCATTCGGTCTGCATATCTGTTCCTCTTGAAGGTCAGGCAGAGATGTTCAGTTTCTGCCTGCAGGCTGTCAGCATTGGAAACTTCCTCTCTTTTCTGTGTACCAACATATATAGCACGGTGTTCCTCTTCACTGAATTGATGTAAGTAGCGGTCCGTGTGTGTTGGTTTCTGGTACTCTATGCAAAAAGGTTCCATCTGGTCTTCGTCTGATAAGAATGTGGACCAAAGGCAGACTGTCATCCTCCTCTAGTTCTGTCATGAATCAGATGTTTGGATGAATTCCATTTATGTGGTCCAGGAACTCGTAAAGACTCTGAATGCCATGTGGCCAAATGACAAAAGAGTCATTACATACATAATGGAAGAAGGATTTTGGCTTCAGGATAGATCCTTCGATCGCCTTATCTTCAAACTCCTCCATAAACAGGTTGGCCATCTACAGGCGACAGTGGTGACATGGCCACACCATTGGTCTGTTCATAGAATCTCACCGGTAGGTGAAATAGATGGAAAGTAAGAACCAGCCTGATGAGGCCTACTATGTTGGGATCAAAGAGATGGCGTAACAGTTGTAAAGTGTCTCTCAGAGGAACCTCGATGAATAATGAGATGTTATAAAAGCTGACCACAATGTCAGTTTCCGAAAGCCACATCATTTAGAGTGTGCTGACAAATTGGGCCGAGTTCTTTACACGATAAAGTCAGTTATCAACAAATAGGCTAATCATACCCGTCAGATAATGACACTTTCTATATCAGGATTCCTAGCTTACATATCATAAATTATCATGATTAATTGCATGACACACCTTCAGTATGAACTGCAGTGCGACTAAACCAGTACAGTAATACATTCACTGTTTCGCGGTATAAACTTGACGCAGATGTTCCCTGATATTAAAGCTCTAAATACAAAATACAGACTAAGGCTAGATAATCTAGCGATGGCTGCTTATAATTTTTATAATTTTTTTGTTTCTTTTGTTTACGGCTATAACTTGGACAAAATTACTATTTGCTGGCATTATCATCGTTCGTCCAATCGTGTGCGAAAGAAACATAAAAAAAAAATATTCATGGAAAATACCTGTGTTTTTGTTTCTTCTCTCTTTTATTTTTTTCTCTCAGTAGATGCTTTGCTTTAACGTTTATGGATGGTGACTGCTTGAAGGAGTTAGAGGGTAGAGCAGTATTGACTTGGCCGTCGACGTCGAAGTCATTAGAGGTGGAGCGCATGCGGTCCTGATGAGAGAAGTGACAGCTCAGAGGCGCTAAATATAACAGTTATAGAGCGGAACAGAGAAGATGGCCATCACCATTTTGTTTATTTGAATGCAGCAGTTTTCGCAGTGGTTGCAACGTAATCTCTGGAATAAACATATACAGTCAAAGCTCTTCTTTATTCGCGGTTTCAGTATTCGTGAATAAAATAATTGTAACAACTGTCTGTATTCGCCGCTTGGAATTTTTATTATTCGGTACATTCAGAGGATTCGGTATCCTGTCGGCACCGCTTGAGTATTACTGACACATGGCGACATTCAATCTGTCTAACCGAAACAATTAAAACAAAACAAAATATCTTGCTGCCACTGAATCTATCAGTACTTCGCATGCAACAATTCTGAGTGAATAACACTTGTCCTCTCTGCTTTGTTCGTAATTTATGATGTTATTTATAAATGTTATGCAATGCTGCAAAAATTTTGACATAGCATAATGCACTGTTACAAGTATCGTTGCGAGAACTGAAGCCATACAAATTGCAATAATGTTTAAAAAAACTGTGGCCTGATCGCACTATCGGAAATGATGGAGAATTCGTGCAAATTCAAACTTTAACTGCAGGCATTGCTCAAGTTGCAAAAGGAATATGACGTCATATCAACCCAAATCACTCCAGGCGAATGTCGGGATGCTTCCTTCAAAAGGATATGGCCGAATTCCTTTCCGTTTCTTGTCGACAGTCCCATCCCGCTCTAATGACCTCGACGAGGCGTAATGTTATAAGTAAAAATAATATATGGTTTTGAACAGAAAGAATCAAGTAAAATTCAAGAGTTGCTTGAATCGCTATATGAAGATTTGACTGAAATGGACTTGGAGGAAATATTAAATCCCCAAGCCATTGAAGAAGAGGCTTCAACGAGCACTGAATTGGTGACATTTAATTTTAGAAAAATCTGTGTGCAGGTATGCAGATGGCAAATGAGCTTTGTGGTTTCTTCATGAAAATTGATCAGTCTATGGAAATAAGTCATGTTTTTAAAAGACAAATTGTTAATGCCACAACCTGTATATATTTGAATTGAAAGTGGCAAAACAAGGGAAAATTACTAAATTCTTTAAAACATTGCCTAAGCCTGACAATAATAATTAAAACAAGTTGCTTAAAATCTCTTAATAAATTGATTTTAATTGTTTTTTTTTCCAGAAACTTGGAACGTATCCCCTATTATCCCATACAAATCACCATTCCATATTCGCGGCTTATTTACGGAATGTATACCCAGCGAATAAAGAGCTTTAATTGTTTTTAATTCAATTCTTGTTAACTATAACTGCTCAATCACCTAATAGTCAGGAATGTTTTTGTATTAGGTCTTTCCAGTTATTAAATCAATTGTAAATATCGTTGTAATGAATAAACAAACTAAATAAACGGTGAATTAAACGCGTTTACGTGTTTCCTTCTCGATGTTTTGGTTGCGAGACTGACGCAGTTTGAGATTGTAGTAGTTCCGCTGGCTGCCGTCAGAGGCGTTGCTGGTTGCAGTCGGCCAGTGCGTGGTTTGTAAAATCGAGAATTGGTAAGGTAAGAAAATGATGTGGGAAGGACTTTTCACGTTGGTTTTTATCAGTATTTCCGTTTGAGCTGTAACTTTCATGTTGTCATGAAGCTTTTCTGTGTGTACCCGTATTCCATCTCGTGTACGCTGCATCCAGCAGTAATATTGTTGGTGGTGTAACGGATAGCTTTCTGGCCTCGCATTCGGGAGGACGGCGGTTCGAATCCCCGTCCGCGCATCCAGATTTGGGTTTTCCAAATCACTCCAGGCAAATGCCGGGATGCTTCCTTAAAAATGCCATGGCCGAATTCCTTCCCATTCCTTGCCTCCATCCTTTCCCGTCTCTAAAGACTTCGCCGTTGAGAGACATAAAGCAGATAAAAAAAGTTATATTGTTTAAACTTTAGGTAATGAAGTAATTTTGCGACGGATTCTGAGACAGGTTAAAACACAAAATAGTGAACTGCCGCAACAAGACATCGGCTGAAGAAACCACCAACACTGTAATGTTTTCAAGTCTTCTCTGTACGGTAGTTGTGTGATTTCTATTTGAGAATCGTTCCGTGTGAAGGATCCACATTCATGACGAATGTTAATTCTAATGAGACGTGACTGAAGTCCGCCATTGTTGCTTCAATTGTTAAAACTTACGATTGCTATATTTGTGCTAACGTTTTTTTTTTTCTGTATAAGCAGTTTTTTTTCACTTGCCAAAAGCTATTTCCCATATCTGGCGTGATGGGTGAATGGTAACGCTCTGGCCTCGTATTCTGGAGTACAGTTGGTTCGAATCCCCGTCCGGGCATACGACATCGGTTTCACCAATGCTTCCGAAAATAGGCCATGGCCCAATTCCATCCCATTTCTTCCCCCATTCTTTTCCCGCCTCTAATGACCCCGACGTCGACGAGGCACTGTTTGGCATTGCTGATTAAACTAAAGCATGCGGTTGTGTTAGGAACAGTTGGCAACACTGCGGCTGTTCCACTCCCACCCTCTCCTCCTCTGCAGCCGTCATCTGTTTCATTATATTACGTCCATTAATATGAAAGTTAGAGTAGATCTTTAATCATTTTTAACACTGAAAAATCAATACTTCTGAGTACACTAAATATTTCGCCAACCATTATGTACCGGTAATACAGTTGTCACAATTAAATTAAATTCTCAGTTTTACAGATAAACAGCGTCGTGGCTGTTTTATGCAGCGTGCTCCCCCCCCCCCCCTCCCGCTAGCTGTTCCTTCAGCATTGCACTCTCACTGGACTCAACTATACAGAAACTAATGCAGGAATCAGTGCATTATTTACATACTGAAGAAAAATAATTTTTTCTCAAATGAAATATATTTGTTAAACTCCAAACAGCTCATTTTATTTATGAAGCTGACTTGAAAAATATAACAGTTTTCATACAGTAACTGAAAATTAAAATAAAAAATATCAGGAATTTTATAAAGCAACAAAGCAGAAATGTGAAGACAGTATACGTGTAAAATTAAGTTCAAGCAAACAGGAAATGTAATATATGTAAAATTTTATTCTATTTCTTTTGTAACTAAGTTCCTAATTCGAACAAAGGACTTTTTAGGCGTCTTCTTCTATGGGATGTTTAATCGTTGCGGCCGAGCGTGGTGGGTGAGTGGTAACGCTCTGGCCTCGCATTGGGGAGGACGCGGGTTCGAATCCCCGTCCAGACATCCAGAATTACCCATTACATAATTACCCAAATCAATCCAGGTGAATGGCAGGATGGTTCCTTCAAAATGCCATGGCCGAATTCCTTAACGTTCTTTTCCCCCAGTCCTCTCCTGCCTTTAATGATAAAGACGTCGACGAGGCTTAAAGCCATAAGCAATAAAGTAGTATTGTTCAGTGTTTACGTACTGCTGTGGTTTGTGTCTCTGATTGGAACTGTTAGAAGACAACGTAAAATGTGATGCACCGGTATTTTAATATTCTATGCCACATATTCCGCCATCTCTTTTCATTCTCTGCTCACGGTTACAGGTAATCATTGATTCCCTGTGAACCACTGTCACCGGTAACATTAATGTCTGCAGTTAACCAAAGTCAGCCTCCTGCTTGTTATATTTAGTGGTGTTTGTGCGATTTTCATATTGGCCGAAGTTTAATCCTTTTCTTGAAAACAGTGTACAGGTATATTTCACGTTTCCGTTTGAATTATTCTCTTTTTATCCAGTCGCGTTTTTATTTGATACACATTACTCATACGCTGCAGATATTTTCGATTTTAGCGAATTTTGTCTGTATTGCACGCTGTGGCTTTATTACAATTTCTTTGACAGGGTGCCAACTATAAAGGAAAAGGTATAATTAGAAGAAATAATAGTAGAATCAGTTCCCTTGTTTCTCGTTCGGCTGTTTAGTGTCTTTCTTTTTGTGCACATGACCATTGTAAAATTTTAGAAATGTAAAGAAATTTTGTATATCATAGCCTCAGAGATTGATTCGTATTAATGTCTCTTGTGTTTGTTGTGTCGGATAACTATCCCCCATTACTCTCTGTTTAGTGTCCAAACTAAATTAGTCATTCCTTGCTGTTACAGGTGACGTGTTTTGTTTGTTTATGTCACTTCAGATCTGCCACGCTTGTGGCTATAGGATACAATAGGGGACCAGATACGTATTACAAAGAAATTGAAATTCAGTTAGAAATAATGTTTATAAATTCGGAAACATCATCCAGTATTTTTTGAGGAATAATAATGATTTATATTTTTACATGAAGAAATAAAATCTGACTTTCTTCACGTCAAACCAAACACCAGTCACAGCGCCTGTTATGAAACATATACGAAAGTGCGCTTTGTTAACTTGTATTTTTTAACTGTTTAGTTTGAGTTTTTGCCACACAACTGTTATAGGACTGAGTAATAAGAGGCGTGGTAACGATCTTCCTAGTCGACATTGTTTGCAGATTGTTTAAACCTTTGTTATCATGACTCCAGGATTTATTAAAGCCGACAGTCGAAAATCTCTGGAAACTCGATACAAACACTTGGAAATTTCTTTGAAACTAATTCGGATTTTTGAGCTGCTGGGTTTCGAAATGTGAAAACATGTGTGCGTATTGCAACTATTTGCCTAATAAATTGAATTTTAAAATAAAAGAAAGTATAATCTCTACCTAGTGCAAATGGGTTAACATTTGTTATGAATATGATGTGGTTTTTTTGTGTAGTAGTACGTACCTATGAGACTTAAAGTTTTGCTTTCATCCGTACTTTCAGATCTGCGAGACAATCATAAGGTGACGATGCCATAGGATATGTGCAACTTTGTCACGGTTCGGGTATATGTAAAGTGCAAGGTATGCGCGGAAAGAAAGTTTGTTCAAAATCTTATGCAGCAACCATAGTAGCTGATAAAACGAAGGGAAGTGATTAACATTGAGTGCCATAACTCTACAGATCTAAATTCGAATAAATCCAAACGGCCCAAGTTGGCACTAACGTTAAATACATTACAACAAACCAACTCTCAGCCAAAAAAAAATCACCCACAGACTGTTGCCCCAAATATTTTGCTACTGACACAATATATACAAGAAACTAAAACACCACACGATTATAACTGTGCCTTATAGTGACTGTGTAGTGTGAGACTATGAGAAGCTGTCACTTCACTATTAAATTAATGAACGCAGCTGTGATGGTGGTTGTCTTTCACAACAGCAGGGCGGGATGTATTTGTTGATGGTAAACATCTTTTGATATTATCCTGATATTGAAATTTTGATGGAAGGAATCCGGGTTATCTTCTTTACAGAGCCTATTTTGTGGTACCGCATGTAATTTTCCATGTCATTTAACAGCTAAAACACAAATAAGTACATTTAGGTGCTGAATTATTTGAACTACAACTATGCAGTTTGTGTTTTGGACACTATTTTCGCATATTTACATCAAAGTGATCCTCACAAAAACAAATCGGTGATTTTGCCGACATTCCGCCTTATTGTTGTCTTGCTAGTTGCAACCACTTGATTCATATGTCTGCTTGTAGTGGTGCATCAATAAATAATTTGTTTGAAGAACATATATGTAAGTGTTAGTACATTTAGACACTAAGATAACGGTTTTCTTTCGTTCCATTATAATTATAACTTCACAAAATGCTTAAAATCACTTAATACTGTTGGAACAACAAGTCCCATGTCAAGTTCTTTGCACACGTATGACCTCAGGCGCTACGAGATCACGTGATTTACTGTTTGCACGTAAATTTAAACAGTTCAACGTTTACACATGGTTGTATGTACTTATAAACCCTACTTTAATAAAGTACTACTTCTCTTGGCTAAATATATCCACAATGGTGAATTTAAAGCACCATCTGAAAATTTGTCAGGTATTCTGTTCTCATAGTATTACATGTAAAGCTTTCAGTTTTTAATCATTTAATACGATTCATGTGGGGATACTTGGGACCAAATATCATTCATTTGGGATTGTCCATAAACTACGTGGCTCGGCCCAGAGGGGGGAGGGGTTGGCTGGAAAGCTACGTTGGGCTACGTGAGGGGGGGAGGGGTGTTCCGAGCCAGGCCACGTAGCTTTCCTTTCATATTATTTGTCACAGTTAAAATGAGGTACAGAACACACAACAGCATGTGCATATTTATTTCTGTCATTTAATTAACCCCGTATGTAATTTACGATAGTCTGACAAGAGAAAACAGTACAAAATGTCTTCTGGAATCAAGATGGGAAAAAGCAACGTGCTACTGGGGGGGGGGGGGGGGATTAGA
>JARYHS010008409.1:762244-790266 GCA_031002005.1 Vandiemenella viatica
ATACTGTAATTGATGACCAGTAATCTCATTGTTCATTTTTAGATGTATCGACATGTTTGATTTAAAAACAATGACTTTCTTCCATATACTCTACAGCCCAGTTTTATGAATTGTAGATCTCAGGCTTTGAGTTGCCATTCGTGTTGATCAGTTGTCCAAGTAGATATACTGTTCTATGGACTCAATACCGGATTCTATCATTTCTGCCTTGTCTTGGCTTTTCTCCCATTTGTTTTGCTCATTTTGCTTTTTGATATATTTTTTTAAGACCCGCTTCACTGCAACTGCCTCTAGTTCATTTATCAGTTATTTTAGCTCTTCCAGACTGTTTGAGAGTAAACCTAATCATCAGCGAATCTTATGTTGTTAACATTTCCTCCATTTATTCTCGACTGTTTTGCCATTGGATTTTTTACATTGCCAACTCCAGGACTGATGTGAATAGTTTGGGGATATATTGTCTCCTTGGTTTATCGCTCTATCTACTGGGAACTCTTTGGTGGCTTCAGCGATGTTGCAAAGGCAGTGGAAGTGCTGTAGATGTTGTACAGTATGTTGATATAGTGTGGATTCTAAAAGGGTTGTATGATTGCTGAGTGATGTACTGAATCAAAAGCTTTTTCAAAATTGATAAAGGCCAAACAGAGTGGCATCTACTATTCATTTGCTCAACTTATGGATGACTTGGATGTCATGCTGAACCCTGACCTAAAGCCACCTCTTTGATTGGTTTTACTGTGTCCAAGGTAGACCTGATGGAGTTATTGATTACCTTTGTAAAAACTTTGTAAATGACAGGAAAGAGGTTGATGGGGTAGTTCATAATATTGTAACTACTACCTTTTTTATGTAGCAACACAATCATAGCTTTGTTCCAGCTGGATGGGACATTTTTCTCTTTGAGGCATTGTGAAAATACCTTAGCTAGGTGTCTATATGTTTTCTTCTCCATCAAGGGATAGGCGTAATAACCACTAGCTGATCATTTTTTCATTTCATGCACTGTCCTTCTAACTTCAGATGGGACAACTTAAGGAATTGGTGAGTCTGGGCTTGATGTCATTACAGGATTTTCATCTTGCTTGCTGTATAAGGTCTGACAGAAGTTACCTGATATGGTCCAATACTGCTGTTTTTGTGTGTATACGTTCCCTTATCATTGTCTAAAAGCTATTATTTGTTCCTTCCTATCATTAATCTTTACTTTCTTATAGGCCTTTTCTTGTTTAATAAAACTGATCTAACCAGGTTTTCGTTGTATTTATTGATGTCAGCTGTTATATTCTTTTCTAATGGTTTTGCAGAGTTCAGCTTATTCAATTAGGTTTTCTAAGATCTTACTTCCATTTGCCTTTGTTTATTCAGGGAGGGTTTCTGTTTCATTGCTAATTTTTACTTATTTTGGTGGTTTTAGCAGTGCCTGCAATTTCTATGGCTAATGTGTTAATAGTTGATGCTAATTTACATTGGCGGTGGAAGTTAGTTTCTCCAATAGTGTGCATTGGAAAACGTCTTGATTTTTCGGCGAAGATTGATTTTATTTCCTGATGTTTTATTGGTTCCTTTTATTAGCTTACGCCTTTCCTGTTTTATGCAGATTTAAGTTATGCTCGGATCCAGCCTGTGATCGCTTCCTGTGTTGAATTGATTTAGAACAGTGATGTCTTTGAACAAAATGTGGAGCTATTAGATAGAGTGTAGTCTATTTCATTTTTAGTTTTTATGATCTGGACTTCTATGTTGACTTTCCACTTGATGTTTTTTTAAAAAAATGTGTTCATGATATGCATTTTTGTGTGCTCTGCTAATTGAACCAGCCCGTTCCCCTCTGTGATTCCTTGTCTGTATTCCAACTAATTGACACAGTGTCTCCTTGTTTCTTGGCTGCTGATAATGGGCATGAAGTCCTCCCATGATAATCTGGACTGGCAGTCCTTGCCTCTATTGTCTGTAATTTCATGACATTTTCGTAGAAAGACTCTACTTCAATCATCTGATTGCAAAGATGTAGGAGTATATACCTACAGTGGTTGTATTTTGTAGTGATTTGATAGTTGTAACACTACTCTTGCTGCTCGATCTGAAATGCCTTCTATTAGTTTTCAGGAAGACCACTCTAGTTAGCTTTCCCAGGGAGGTTCCATAAAAATATACAAATCTATAATTAATCAGCTCCCATCTAGCTACACATAATTCTTAAAATTTCATAAAGAACAAGGTCTATGGGCTGTTACTAGAGGGATAAAGAACGTGATGGGAGATATAAAAATTGTTATTCTTTAATTAGATTCAAAGTGTGCAATAAATATGACTCTGAACTAAAAAATTAAATTATCTGTATCTTTTACTTAAGCTTACTGAAATCCAAATAAATGATTTTTAATGAAGAAAAACTGATTTTAACACTAATAGCAAATGTGGAGAAACTATAAAATAATTAAGTTTATATTAGCATATCAGTGGGTAACAAGTCTTATAATCTATGAGTTTCTTGTAATATTTTCCACGATCATCGGGAATCTACTGAATTTCAAATCATAAACATTAATTCACTAATTACCATATGAGAATTTCTTGAATCATCCTTGTATTCACGTTATAATTGTATCATGCTATATTTTGTACAGTTTTTTTTTTCTAGATTTCATCATGTCATTCCCATCCATGATCAGCAGCAATCGTACACTTCTGAAATTTGTAGGAAGTCTCTTACAAAGAATAGAACCCTGATATTGCATAGAAGAATTAATATCAGAGAGAAACTTTGTTCTTGTGGAGTTTGTGGGAAGTCCTTTGTGACTTCTAGTCACCTTAAAACACACAAAAGAGTACATACAGGTGAGCGACCTTATTCCTGTGAAGTTTGTGGGAAATCCTTTGCTAAATCATGTCACCTGATAACACACAAAAGAGTACATACAGGTGAGCGTCCTTATTCTTGTGAAGTTTGTGGGAAATCCTTTGCTAATTCAGGTCACCTGATAACACACAAAAGATTACATACAGGAGAGCGTCCTTATTCTTGTGATGTTTGTAAAAAGACTTTTACCCGGTCAAGTGACCTTATAAAACATAATAGAATTCATACAGGTGAGCGGCCTTATTCTTGTGACGTTTGTAAAAAATCTTTTGCCCGGTCAAGTGACCTTTTAAAACATAATGTAATTCATACAGGTGAGCGTCCTTATTCTTGTGGCGTTTGTGAAAAGTCTTTTGCCCGGTCAAGTGACCTTCTAAACCATAATAGAATTCATACAGGTGAGCGTCCTTATTCTTGTGACGTTTGTGAAAAGTCTTTTGCCCGGTCAAGTGACCTTTTAAAACATAATAGAATTCATACAGGTGAGCGCCCTTATTCTTGTGACGTTTGTGAAAAGTCTTTTGCCCGTCAAGTGACCTTTTAAAACATAATATAATTCATACAGGTGAGTGTCCTTATTCTTGTGGCGAGAGTCTTTTGTGAGTTCTGGTATCCTGATAACTCACTAAAGTGTTCATAAAAGTTAGCGTCCTTATTCTTGTGATGTTTGTAGAAAATCTTTTGCGAGTTCTGGTCAAATAATAACACATAAAACGGTTCAAATAGCTTAGACTCATCCTTGTGAAGTTTGTGGATTGTATTTCGCAAGTTCCTGTTATCTGATAATACTTAAAGGAGTTCGTGCAGTGAGCGTCCTTATTCTTGTGAAGTTTGTGGAATGTCTTTTGTAGATTCTAGTCAATTAATAATCATAAAGGAGTGCATACAGGTGGGCGACCATATTCTTGTGTAGTTTGTGGAGATTTTTTTGTGAGGTCTAGTATACTGAACCCACAGGTGATCGTCATTTTTCTTGTGGACTTTTTAGAAAAGGCTTTGCAATTTTTAGTCACCTTATAGCAAATGAAATAGTTCATTTAGGACAGCATCCTTATTCTTGTTCAGTTTTGTGGAAAATTGTGAATTCGAGACCTTAGGAGTCATACAGGAGAGCGTGCTAGTGCTTAGGTTGTTAGTGGGAAATTAATTATGGAATCTAGTATCCTTATAGCACGTAAAAGATTTAATAAAATTTAGTCTGTCTAGTAGTCTCAATCAGCAGGCTTATGATTCTAAACTATGTTGTAAGTTTTTATATCATGTTATTTTGTAATACATATAAAAAAATTTAATCTATTCATTTTTTTGAGGTATTTAGAAGAGTTTAAAATGGGCTCTTGATCTTAGAGTGCTACATGATTTTATATATGAGCTTTTTTTGTGAAAGGTAGTTTATAGTGCGTAGAAGTATTATAGTGCTTAAAAGAGTTCAAATTGGTGAGAGTCCTATCATTGTAATGTTTGTGGAAAATCATTTATAAACTCTAGTAATATTAAGAAACATAAGATATTCATACAGATGGGCAGAACTATTGTTGTAAACTTTGTGGAAAATGTTTTAAGGAATCTTCTATCCTTGTAAGACAGAAAGGAATTCACATAAATTATCAGCTTGCTTGTGAAGTTTTCTGAATCTATATGGTCTTATACCTGTAAAATTCGCAAAAAAATAGTCTCAAGAACTTATATAATATAGTTACTACAGTTTCACATTCTTATGCTTGTGATGTTTGTGGAAATTCTTTTGAAGTGCCTAGTAACATTAGAACATTTGTGATATCCATATGAGTGACCATCTTTGTACAGTTTATGGGAAATAATTTAATCTTCTATTTTGCTGTAAGCTGAATAAGAGTATTTATACAGGCATGTGGCCTCATATTTGTGACTTTTGTGGGATATTATTTAGCCAGTCTAGTAGTCTCAATCAGTAGAATTATACCTTATAATATATGTTGTAAGTTTTTATGATATTATGTTATATTTTAATACATATAAAAAAATTTATTCTAGTCACATTTTTAGAAAATAATTTAAGCCCTGCGGTATCCTTATAATAAGCAAAATAGGCCATATAGGTGATTTAATTTGTTTGTGATGGTTGTAGAAATATATCTATGTAGTTATCTAGTTATAAAACTTGTAAAAAAGTTTTATGGGTAAGCAGCCTTTATGTGTCAATTATGGATAATTATCTAAGAATTTCATTTACATCTATACTGGTAAGCTACCTTATTTTCACGAGGTTTGTGTGAATAGGTTCTGTACATGTAAAACATAAAAAAATCCGTATGATTGAATAACTTGTGAAGATTGTGTAAAACATTCTCAATAACAAGTTCAAGAAGCTTTACAAATGGGGTATCCTATACTTATAAATCTTGTGAATATTGTGCATCTTATCATTAACCTCAAACAGTATATCATTATTCATATATTAGCAGCCCTGCACTTTGAAATTTTTATAAAAGAGTCTTGTTGCCTTATAAATCATTAAAGAATCCATTTTGCTTTAAATTGGTTTAAGTATTATTTACATGTTCTATTAATATTTGGTGTACAGATGAATACATTATGCTGTTGGATCATTGAGTTGAACATTTTGCAGAAAAATCGATTACTCAGACTAATGGAATTGTTTCTTGGCCTTGGAGATATTAAAAAATACACTAACAATAAAGTTTGTATGTTGTATTAGAGAAATTTATATTACTCAAATTGTTGGATTTCTTGTTTTATTAGAGTGTAATCAGATAATATTAAATAATGTTAACTAATGATACTAGTGTTCTTATTTCTTTGCTTTTTGCTCAAAGTGAATAAAATATCTATATAATTAATTTTATAATATTTTTATTTTCCAATATTTATGTATCCATTAATTTTGTGCTCTTTATTACTTGTTGATTTTTTTCTTGTAATTGCTTATACTGCATATTCCATGATAGTTGTTTAAAGTCCTTCCATAAAACCTCTCTCTTTAATTTTTATTTTTATGAATGTTCCTTTGAAATATCCACATAGCTATTTGAAGACAATCGTATATCTGTGGTACTTTGCACAAAGAATTATTATTTGGATATGACCAATATGAAGACATGTAACAAAATATAACCACCTTTATTCTTCATACATGTGCAGATTTTAAACAACAAAAATATTTATTTGAGAAGACTAGTTATTTTACTAACACTGCTAAACATGTGAGTGTTGATGCTAAATTCATGATTGATAAGCCTGTTCCTCTGTAGCTAATGACATTTTTTAAATTCCTGATAGTCAATGTATGTAATATTTGCAATAATACTTTAATGCTTGAGTTTGGAATGCCTTGTGTTTTTCTATTTATATTTGGAATTATAGTACAAGAAATTTTCTTTTGTTCTCAATATATAATGTTTGTTAATTTTCACTTATTCATATTGAATGTACATAAACAATTCCTTAGATCTTAAAAGTCAGAAATAAGCTTCCTGTTTATGCTGGTGTTGTAGACTACTGAGGAAATAATATTCATTGTTATTAGAAGTTTTTTGTTGCGAAAAGACTTTATAGATCTTATCAATTTCTCAGGAATGCTTTAACTTCTGTTTTCAGTAAATAATCTATTCAGCTTCACAAAGGACAAATGATTTCCTCCCTCCATCACTGATTTTGCAACTCCTAACCTGAGCATACAGTTGATACAGAGATTGAACCATGATGTTTATTTAAAATATTGAGATTTTAAATATTAACAGTGGTGTTGTAGAACACAGATCTTGTCTGTGAACAAGTTGCTGAGGCGCTGCTGATAAATATGATGGAGGTAGAACTCTTGATTACAGTTCTTGCTGAAGCATCAGCCTTCGATCAGTTAACCTCTGATAATAAATTGATGTTAATTACTTGCCTGATAGGGGATCGGACATTGCTAAAGCCTAGCATTTATTTTATAAGGACACAGCTTTGACTCTTAGTTGGGGAGTCTAGATTTTGGTTATGTATTTTTTATCTCAGGCTCTTCACATAAATAATGGGAGAGTATATTAGAAAAAGAATAAGAAAATTACTTTCTGTTCCTTTGCTCCAATCCACTCCCCATACTTATGTCATTGATGGCCAATAAAACACTCATTAAAGATCTATTATTCATTTAACAGCTTAAATGTGTTTGATTTCTATACTGTAGCTCTCATATTCTCTCTCAATATTTGAGAATGAATCCCGTTCAGTTATTTCACTAATACCTTCTTCACTGTCTTCTCCAATAATTATAGTGGTTGAGGAAGTTCTAGTACTACCGACTGTCAGTTAATAGCTATCATAGTACTTGGGTGCTATAGGTCTGTTGTATACAACATTCTACTGAAACATCCAAGGCAGTTAATAATGACATACTTGAAAGTAGCATTGAGGTGTTCTGTGGGTCTACTGGTTTTTATCATCTTTTTATATATATATTTGCAGTGATTCAAATTAAATCATGATACATTCTTTACATAATTAGCGAACAGATGTAACAGTGTAACCTCTTATCTATTTTATTCAGTCATTACCTGCCAACTTTTATGTTTTGCCCATAAAAATAACGAAAGTGTTATTTTACAGTTGTATGGATGAAATGTTTTATTTTACGAATTTACAAGATAAAACTGAATCACATATTTGAGCTTCAAGACAAATGTATTGCGATTTTAATGGACACTTGTAGTATGTTTCAGATTTAGTTATGGCATCAGGTGCTGTTACATATGGGTTGAAGCTTCTTTCATTTGATTTTAAGATTACACCTGGTTATGTTTTTATTTTAATGGTGAACAGCATGAACTACACACACATTGAAAACTTACAGATAAAGATTTTGAATGAATTACAGATATTAAATATCATATGCATTGAAAAGTTTATTACTTTTGATCTGAATAAGAGATAAAGGCCAATGCCTTCTGGCTCTACTGGGTGTTTCCTTGACCTTTTCCAAAATGTCTGCTGTATCATTCGGTCTGCATATCTGTTCCTCTTGAAGGTCAGGCAGAGATGTTCAGTTTCCGCCTGCAGGCTGTCAGCATTGGAAACTTCCTCTCTTTTCTGTGTACCAACATATACAGCACGGTGTTCCTCTTCGCTGAATTGATGTAAGTAGCGGTCCGTGTGTGTTGGTTTCTGGTACTCTATGCAAAAAGGTTCCATCTGGTCTTTGTCTGATAAGAATGTGGACCAAAGGCAGACTGTCATCCTCCTCTAGTTCTGTCATGAATCAGATGTTTGGATGAATTCCGTTTATGTGGTCCAGGAACTCGTAAAGACTCTGAATGCCATGTGGCCAAACGACAAAAGTGTCATTACATACATAATGGAAGAAGGATTTTGGCTTCAGGGTAGATCCTTCAATCGCCTTGTCTTCAAACTCCTCCATAAACAGGTTGGCCACTACAGGCGACAGTGGTGACATGGCCACACCATTGGTCTGTTCATAGAATCTCACCGGTAGGTGAAATAGGTGGAAGTAAGAACCAGCCGGATGAGGCCTACTATGTTGGGATCAAAGAGACGGCGTAACAGTTGTGAAGTGTCTCTCGAAGGAACCTCGATGAATAATGAGATGTTATGAAAGCTGACCATAATGTCAGTTTCCGAAAGCCACATCATTTAGAGTGTGTTGACAAATTGGGCCGAGTTCTTTACACGATAAGGTCAGTTATCAACAAATAGGCTAATCATACCCGTCAGATAATGACACTTTCTATATCAGGATTCCTAGCTTACATATCATAAATTATCACGATTAATTGCATGACACACCTTCAGTATGAACTGCAGTGTGACTAAACCAGTTCAGTAATACAGTCACTGTATTGGTATAAACTTGTTCCCTGATATTAAAGCTCTAAATACAAAATACAGACTAAGGCTAGATAATCTAGCGATGGCTGCTTATAATTTTTAATAATTTTCTATTGTTTACAGCTATAACTTCGACAAAATTACTATTTGCTGTACAAAAGCGATGCATTATCATCGTTCGTCCAATCATGTGCGAAAGAAATATAAAAAAATATTCATGGAAAATACCTGTGTTTTTGTTTCTTTTATTTTTTTTCTCATTAGATGAATTACAGCTTTGCTTTAACGTTTATGGATGGTGACTGCTTGAAGGAGTTAGAGGGTAGAGCAGTATTGACTTGGCCGTCGACGTCGAAGTCATTAGAGGTGGAGCGCATGCGGTCCTGATGAGAGAGTTTCATACCATACAGAAGTGACAGCTCAGAGGCGCTAAATATAACAGTTACAGAGCGGAACAGAGAAGATGGCCATCACCATTTTGTTTATTTGAATGCAGCAGTTTTCGCAGTGGTTGCAACGTAATCTCTGGAAGGAACATATACAGTCAAAGCTCTTTATTCGCGGTTTCAGTATTCGTGGATAAAATAATTGTAACAACTGTCTGTATTCGCCGCTTGGAATTTTTATTATTCGGTACATTCAGAGGATTCGGTATCCTGTCGGCACCGCTTGAGTATTGCTGACACATGGCGACAGCCAATCTGTCTAACCAAAACAATTAAAACAAAACAAAATATCTTGCTGCCACTGAATCTATCAGTACTTCGCAGCAACAATTCTGAGTGAATAACACTTGTCCTCTCTGCTTTGTTCGTAATTTATTATGTTATTTATAAGTGTTATGCAATGCTGCAAAAATTTTGACATAGCATAATGCACTGTTACAAGTATCGTTGCGAGAACTGAAGCCACACAAATTGCAATAATGTTAAAAAAACTGTGGCCTGATCGCACTGTCGGAAATGATGGAGAATTCGTGCAAATTCAAACTTTAACTGCAGGCATTGCTCAAGTTGCAAAAGGAATATGACGTCATATCAACCCAAATCACTCCAGGCGAATGCCGGGATGCTTCCTTCAAAAGGATATGGCCGAATTCCTTTCCGTTTCTTGTCGACAGTCCCATCACGCTCAAATGACCTCGACGAGGCTTAAGGTTATAAGTAAAAATAATATATGGTTTTGAACAGAAAGAATCAAGTAAAATTCAAGAGTTGCTTGAATCGCTAGATGAAGATTTGACTGAAATGGACTTGGAGGAAATATTAAATCCCCAAGCCACTGAAGCAGAGGCTTCAACGAGCACTGAATTGGTGACATTTAATTTTAGAAAAATCTGTGTGCAGGTATGCAGATGGCAAATGAGCTTTGTGGTTTCTTCATGAAAATTTATCACTCTATGGAAATAAGTCATGTTTTTAAAAGACAAATTGTTAATGCCACAACTGTATATACACAGACGGAAAAAAAAATCCCAACACCAAGAAAGACTTGTGTTAGATAAACGAAATTTGGTAGGCGTGTTTATACATCTGAAAGATGACATCGATTCAAATTTCGCGCTTCGCGCATAAGTGTGGCGCTAGTAGCGCTACTCAGAGCTTGCAAATCAGGTTTGCTTTAAATACGCGCTGTAAAGTTTGTGAACGTTATTTACCGCTGAGATTTGACATAGTGAGTTGATGTTAGCCAAGAATGCCTTTAAGAAGACGAAGAAGCCATTATCAACAGCTCACCGAGTTTGAACGAGGTCGTGTAATAGGGCTACGAGAAGGTGGATTTTCTTTTCGCGATATTGCAGAAAGACTTGGCCGGAATGTATCCACTGTGCATGATTGTTGGGTGCAGTGGTCAAGGGATGGTACTGCCTCAAGAAGACCGGGTTCCGGGAGGCCACGTGGCACTACTGAGAGGGAAGACCGCCGTATTCGGCGTACAGCTGTGGCGCATCGTACTGCGTCTGCGGCAGAAATTCGAGCTGCAGTTGGTACCACAGTGACACAACGAACTGTTAGAAATCGGTTACTTCAAGGACAGCTCCGAGCCAGGCGCCCTGTAGAGTGCATTCCACTGACTACAAGCCATCGCCGTTTGCGACTCCAGTGGTGTCAAGCCAGAGCTCATTGGAGGACGGAGTGGAGATCTGTTGTGTTTTCTGATGAAAGCAGGTTCTGCCTTGGTGCCAGTGATGGCCGAGTGTTGGTCAGAAGGAGGCCAGGGGAACGCCTGCAACCAAACTGTCTGCGGCCTAGACACACTGGACCTACACCTGGAGTCATGGTCTGGGGAGCAATTTCCTATGACAGCAGGAGCACTCTTGTGGTTATACCAAACACACTGACTGCAAATTTGTACGTCAGTCTGGTAATTCAACCTGTAGTGCTGCCATTCATGAACAGCATTCAAGGGGGAGTTTTTCAACAGGATAACGCTCGCCCTCATACCGCTGTTGTCTCGCAACGTGCTCTACAGAGTGTCGACATGTTACCTTGGCCTGCGAGATCACCAGATCTGTCTCCAATTGAACACGTATGGGATATCATTGGACGACAACTCCAGCATCATCCACAGCCAGCACTGACCGTCCCAGTATTGACAGCACAAGTACAACAAGCATGGAACTCCATACCACAAAGTGACATTCGAAACCTGTATGACACAATGCATTCACGTTTGCAGGCTTGCATTCAAAATTCTGGAGGTTACACCGGCTATTAATTTAACAGTATTTCACATTTGAAATGCATTTTCTTGAGCTTAAATTAACCTGTGATCTTGAAAATTTAATCAATTAAACATGTTAACTTGACAAATGCATTGTCCAAATTTCATTACTCTACAATAATTTTTTCTTGGTGTTGGGATTTTTTTTTCCGTCTGTGTATTTGAATTGAAAGTGGCAAAACAAGGGAAAATTACTAAATTCTTTAAAACATTGCCTAAGCCTGACAATAATAATTAAATCAAGTTGCTTAAAATCTCTTAATAAATTGATTTTAATTGGGTTTTTTTTTTTCAGAAACTTAGAACGTATCCCCTATTATCCCATACAAATCACCATTCCATATTCGCGGCTTATTTACGGAATGTATACCCAGGGAATAAAGAGCTTTAATTGTTTTTAATTCAATTCTTGTTAACTATAACTGCTCAATCACCTAGTAGTCAGGAATGTTTTTGTATTAGGTCTTTCCAGTTATTAAATCAATTGTAAATATCGTTGTATTGAATAAACAAACTAAATAAACGGTGAATTAAACGCGTTTACGTGTTTCGTTCTCTGTGTTTTGGTTGCGAGACTGATGCAGTTTGAGATTGTAGTAGTTCCGCTGGCTGCCGACAGAGGCGTTGCCGGTTGCAGTCGGCCAGTGTGTGGTTTGTAAAATCGAGAATTGGTAAGGTAAGAAAATGATGTGGGAAGGACTTTTCGCGTTGGTTTTTAACAGTATTTCCATTTGAGCTGCTACTTTCGCGTTGTCATCTATCTTTTCTTTCTGTACCCGTATTCCACCTTGTGTACGCTGTATCCAGCAGTAATATTGTTTAAACTTTACGTAATTAAGTAATTTTGAGACGGATTCTGAGACAGCTTAAAACAAAAAATCGTGAACTGCTGCAACAAGACATCGGCTGAAGAAACCAACAACACTGTAATGTCTAAGTCTTCTCTGTACGGTAGTTGTGAGATTTCTATCTGATAATCACTCGTTCCCTGCGAAGGATCCACATTCATAATGAATGTTAATTCTAATGAGACGATTGTTGATTCAATTGTTATATTTGTGCTTACGTTTTTTTTCTGTATAAGTAGTTTTTTTTTTCACGTGCCAATAGTTACTTCCCATATCGGGTGTGGTGGGTGAATGGTAACGCTCTGGCCTCGTATTCTGGAGTACGTTGGTTCGAAGCCCCGTCCGGGCATCCGACATCGGTTTCACCAATGCTTCCGAAAATAGGCCATGGCCCAATTCCATGCAATTTCTTCCCCCAATCCTTTCCCGCCTCTAATGACCCCGACGTCGACGAGGCACTGTTTGGCATTGCTGATTAAACTAAAGCGTGCGGTTGTGTTAGGAACAGTTGGCAACACTGCAGCTGTTCCACTCCCACCTCTCCTCCTCTGCAGCCGTCATCTGTTTCATTATATTACGTCCATTAATATGAAAGTTAGAGTAGATCTTTAATCATTTTTAATACTCAAAAATCAATACTTCTGAGTACACTAAATATTTCGCCAACCAATATGTAATACAGTTGTCACAATTAAATTAAATTCTCAGTTTTACAGATAAACAGCGTCGTGGCTGTTTTATGCAGCGTGCTCCTTCAGCATTGCAGTCTCACTGGAGTCAACTATACAGAAACTAATGCAGCAATCAGTGCATTATTTACATACCAAAGAAAAGTAAATTTCTTCTCAAATGAAAAATATTTGTTAAACTCCAAACAGCTCATTTTATTTATGAAGCTGACATGAAAAATATATCAGTTTTCATACAGTAGCTGAAATTTTAAAAAAATCAGGAATTTTACAAAGCGACAAAGCGGAAATGTGAAGACAGTGTGTGTGTAAAATTAAGTTCAACTAAACAGGAAATGTAATATATGTAAAATTTTATTCTGTTTCTTTTGTAACTAGGCGTCTTCTTCTATGGGATGTTTAATCGTTGCGGCCGAGCGTGCTGGGTGAGTGGTAACGCTCTGGCCTCGCATTGGGGAGGACGCGGGTTCGAATCCCCGTCCAGACATCCAGAATTACCCATTCCATAATTACCCAAATCAAGCCAGGTGAATGGCAGGATGGTTCCTTCAAAATGCCATGACCGAAGTCCTTAACGTTCACTTCTCCCAGTCCTCTCCTGCCTTTAATGATAAAGACATCGACGAGGCTTAAAGCCATAAGCAATAAAGTAGTATTGTTGCAGTGTTTACGTAATGCTGTAGGTTTGTGTCTCTGATTGTGAACTGTTACAAGACAACGTAAAATGTGATGTGCCGGTATTTAAATGTTCTATGCCCATATTCCGCCATCTCTTTTCATTCTCTGTTCACGGTTACAGGTAAATCATTGATTCCCTGTGAATCACTGACATTAATGTCTGCACTTAACCAGTCAGTCTTCTGCTTGCTTTTATTTAGTGGTTTTTGTGTGATTTCCATATTGGCCGAAGTTTAATCCTTTTCTTGAAAACAGTGTACAGGTATATTTCACGTTTCCGTTTGAATTATTCTCTTTTTTTTCCAGTCGCCTTTTTATTTCGAACACATTACTCATACGCTACAATATTTTTCGATTTTAGCGAATTTTGTCTGTATTGCACTCTGTGGCTTTATTACAGATTTCTTTGACAGGGTGTCAGCTATAAAGGAAAAGTTACATAATTATAGGAAATAAATAGTAGAATCAGTTTCCTTGTTTCTCGTTCGGCTGTATCTTTCTTTTTGTGCACATGACCATTGTAAAATTTTAGAAATGTAAAGAAATTTTGTATATCATAGACTCATAGATTGATTGGTAGTAATGTCTCTTGCGTTTGTTGTGTCGGATAACTAACCCCCATTACTCTCTGTTTAAATTATCCATACCGTGCTTAGCTGTGATTATAGGTGACGTATTTTGTTTGTTTGTTTCTGTCACTTCAGATCTGCCACTCTTGTGGCTATAGGCTACTATAGGGGACCAGACAGGTATTACAAAGAAATTGAAATTCAGTTAGAAATAATATTTATAAATTCGGAAACATCATCCAGTATTTTTTGAGAAATAATAATGATTTATATTTTTACATGAACAAATAAAATCTGACTTTTCGTCTATTCTTCACGTCAAACCAAACAACAATCACAGCGCCTGACATCATATACTATGAAACATATACGAAAGTACGCTGTGTTAACTTGTATTTGTAAACTGTTTGTTTGAGTTTTTGCCAGACAACTGTTATAGGACTGAGTAATAAGAAGCGTGGTAACGATCTTCCTAGTCAACGTTGTTTGCAGATTGTTTAAACCATAGTTATCATGACTCCAGGATTTATTAAAGCAGACAGTCGAAATCTCTGGAAACTCGATACAAACACTTGGAAATTTCTTTGAAACTAATTCGGATTTTGAGCTGCTGGGTTTCAAAATGTGAAAACATGTGTGCGTATTGCAACTATTTGCCTAATAAACTGAATTTTAAAACGAAAGAAAGTATAATCTCTACCTAGTGCAAATGGGTTAATATTTGTTATGAGTATGGTGTGTTTTTTTTATGTATTAGTTCGTACCTATGAGACTTAAACTTTTGCTTTCATTTATTTTCAGATCGCAGAGACAATCCTAAGGTGATGATGCCTTAGGATATGTGCAACTTCGTCGTGGTTCCGGTATATGTAAAGTGCCAGGCGTGCGCGGAACAGAAAGTTCTTACGAAATCTTACCATAGTAGTTGATAAGACGAAAGAAAAGTGGTCAGCATTCAGCGTCGTAATTGTACAGATCTGAATTTTATTGGAATAAATCTAAACTGGCACAAGTTGGCACTAATATTAAATACATTGTAATGGAGGAAGTCTCCGCAAGGAAAAAAGATCACATACAGACTGCCGCTACTCACACAATTTCTAGAAGAAACTAAAAAAACTAGACGTTAATAACTGTGCCTTATAGTGACTATGCAGACTTTGAGAAGCTGTCACTTGACTCTTTAATTAAGGAACACAGCGGTGATGGTGGTCGCCTTTGACAACAGATGTACTTGTTGATAGCAAACTTCTTTTGCTATCAGTCTGACATTGAAATTTTGATGGAAGGCATCCTGGTTTCATCATTATTTTCTTTACAGAGCATGTTATGTGGAACCACATGTAGTTTTCCATGTAATTTTACAGCTAAAACACAAATAAGCACATCTTTTATTTGTTCAGAGTATTTAAGTGCTTAATTATTGGAACTACCTCTAAGTAATTTGTGATTTTAATACTATGTTAATTACATCAAAGTAATCCTACTAAAGGAAATCGCGATTCTCCAGACATTCGGTTGTACTATTGTCGTCTTGTTTCTTACAGCCACTTTATTGGTATTTCTGCTTTTCGTGGAGCATGAATAAATAATTTGTTTGGAGAAGTACATTTAGGTACCAAGCACCAAAGATATATCTTTCGTCCCATTATAATTATAACTTCAGAAAACGCTTTAACTCAATTAATTCTGTTGTAATAACAAGTCCCATGTCAAGTCGTTTTGCACACGGATGACGTCACACGCTGCGAGATCACGTGATGTGCTGTATACACGGAAATTTCAACTGTTTAACATTTACATATGGTTTTATGTTCTTATAAACCTTATCTAAATAATTATTACTTCTCTTGGCTAAATATATCCACAATGGTCAATTTAAAACACCATCTGAAAATTTTTCCGGTATCCTGTTGTCATACTATTTACATGTAAAGCTTTCAGTTTTTAATCACCTAATTCTCTTCATGTGGGGATACTTGTGGACCAAATATCAAATTTATCACAACTCCGTCTCGTTGTTGGGATTTTAATTTCCTGAAGTACATTTCACGTTGCAAGGGATTAGGGCTATTCCTGGGTTCAATCGTTTTATTATTGTGTTACAGATACCAACACTGTCCCAATTGAGCAGCATTAAGCCCAGAAATGATGCTGCACAAAAATAATTCCAGGCTGAATGGGTTAAGTAAAATACTCAGCTTGCCGGAGGACGTGGGTTCGAATCACCGCCCGGCCACCTTTTCCCGAAATCACTCTATATGAATACAGGGATGGTTCCTTGTAAGGGCCATAGCCAAATTCCTTCTCGTTCCTTGCCACCAGTTCATTCCTGCCTCTAATGAACTCGACGTTGTCGCACTCTGACTGAGTTAACGCTCCAGTGGTCAATTTTTAAAACACGTTTTTCATCTGGATAGTGGGGTCAGCGAAATCTTAACATCATCACTTATAATCCTGATGGTGGTTTCTGTTTTATTAACTTATTAGCTGGAATGCTTGACCAGGTTAAGAGATGTTAATGAGGAATCGATTAGTTTTCTGTCGGTACTTAGTAATACTTTTCTGTATAAGAAAGTGGTTTTTAATCGTTTTTCTCAATGACCATGCTATTGGCAGTTTAGCTGGTGGCTCGCTAGAGTGCTCTACCTGCTGGTCAGTTCTGGTTCTAGTTCCGCTAGCTGCCAACAGAGCGCACCGCTGTCGCTACATAAAGAAATGCAAAGCTACAGGCTGCACGACTATTGAGGGCGCTCTGAAGGTATTACTATAATTGTCTGTATCATGGCTAATCATCATTTCGCTCAAATTTACGACATTTTTTTAAAACTAATTGCATTTCTTTCTCCCGTTTGCACCTCATATTCATTAAACTATGCGTCTCCTTGGTCTTAGTACTGTACTGTGAAGCGCGAACTGTATAGTTTATTGTCGTCCGTCAGTCATTGCGAAATACCGCCTGCAGGAAAAAATACATTTATAGACAGTGTGACGAGAGGCGAATATTGAAGGACGCTCACACTAAGTTGGGAACAGGTATTTGTGGACATTAATTTTTTTGACTCTCGGTTTGGGCAGGAGAAAAATGAATTTTGGTAAAGGTAGTTTTTGTCTCATATAAAGCACTACTAGTTCATATATAAAGACGAGAGGGGAATCTGGTACATTCTAAATTACAGGCAGGGCAGGATAAAATATACAGGTTCGAGGGTGAATCTTGTTGTTCCATTCACACCTTATTAAATTAAGGGAACGTAAATGTGTATTTGTACTGTACATCGTGCTGGCTATCAGAGAAAGGAAGACCGACTTCATAGAATGTTTGGTGACATCACTCCTGATTTTCCGTTTCCGGTACTGCGCATTTACACCTAACCACAACGCTTTGTAATTCTACTGGTAGTACCAGATAAAAAAAACTATCAGTCTGTCACGGTGGCATTTTGGATTTGAAGTGCACTCAAATAAGTAGAAATGAGAAGTAAGGTTTTATAAAAAGAATAACTACAGTATCAAAATGGCGGCAAAGGTGAAGAAATGTACCACACAGCTGCGGCATATAGTTAATTGCATTAATTCTTGAACAATCCTGTATAAAGGTTTGTTTTATTATTGAGATTTGAATGTGGCCGATATCGAGGTGATGGGAATGGGATGGAAAAGCGGCCTCGGAGTTTGAATTCTGATGCATAGTTTATTTATTTCTTTTGCGATGTAAGATAATAAATATACTCATTGTTTAGAGAGCGCAGATTTTTCAGTTCCCGTAACGTCTTGTGACCATGGACTCCGATTGCTATCCCACTACCACCAGCCAGTGACGTCATTGGCTTTTGGTTGGCTTGTCCTGGAATCGGTATCTGACGACTACGCACACACCTTGTTGGAATGCACGGAAATCAAATTTCAATTCGTCTCATGTAAGATACAAATTTAAACTATACTTGATGCTTTCCAGTGGCGAATTCAGACGGAAAAATCGTTTTACCAATAGATGTATTTGAAAATTTTATCATTAATCGTTGGTGATATCGTTGAGCTGTAAAAAACATCTAAATCAAATATGCATTTTTTTTTCTTTGGCGAGAAATTTATTACACCAGTATGAGTGCACAGTTAGAGATGTAGTCGTGATTTTAAAATCTCCCACTTCCCAGTTTTAGTGTCTGCCACTCTTTTGCTGACATCTCGTCTGTGTATCTAAATATAAATGTAGCTGTCAAAAAAGAGAACAAGAGTCACTGATTTCTTTTAATGTTTAATTGGAGATAGATTAAAAAAGAAAGTAATATTTTAAATATCTCAAAATCTAGAGGCTAGAGGATAGCGTATTTTGAAACCAGTTTGGTCCTTAGGTGATGAAAATACTTTGTTTTCCATTAATTTTCGATTTTATTCAAAACATTAGAAATTTTGCTTTGCTGCAATCGCTCACAGAACAGGTTTTTTCTTATTTTCTGATTGCCATGATATTACTATAGTGTGGAGATAGTTTTTAGTTTTTTCCAGGGATTTTCTGTAATACTGTTTTAAAAAAAATAAGGTCCAAATATTTTCTACATGTAAAAATTCGTGAAAATGTGACCAAACGAGACTCTTTCCGTTGTAAATCAAAATCTAATTTGTTACTTGCACTGGAGAAAAAAAAATCTGAAAATACGCAATTTTTTGTGTTAGAACAGTAACTTCCCAGATCTTCAAATATTACATACATCCTAACTATGGGCATGGAAGTATCTTTTCCCCTCACTAGGAATTTATTAATCACGGAGGCTGCAATATTTCACAATGAGGCAGAGAAGTGAATGAAACACATGGATCAACTATATCGTATGCTTCAACTTGAAAACTGTATTGCACCAATTGGATTTAAAAAAGTTTAAAAGTTACGTAAAATGTGTCCCAAAAATTACAGTGTCGGACAAATTTCGGGGAAAGCCATCACCATACCATTCTATTATTGAACCCATCTCATGAAGAGAACCAATTTGCTACATATTTAAAAATAGCAAGAAACGTTGGGAGGAAGGGTTAAGTGTGGGAGACTACCTGCCACAGGTTCTCCGACAGATTTTTGTTTGTGGATTAAAATTATGTAACTTTGTATGAACATCGTAAGTAAATATGACTTTTGGATTATCTGTCCTTTCCTAAGATATACAGCTTTTGAGTATACGAAACCTGCGAGCCGGATACATATAACAGACCATAGGAAAAACACATATTTTCTATATGTTTCCCTGCAACTTGAGCCAATGCACATCTGTACTATATAATAATTTCTGGATGTACAAGTAGATGAAATTTTTGAATAGTTCATACACAACTGACTGCGAGAGAAACAAAGCATCAGCGACCATAATAATATTACAGAGACTTACACACACTGTTTCCTCTGTCTGTCACCATCCGATTGGTTTTCAAAATTTTATGACACAATATGTTATCTGTTAGAAATAATAACCTACTCTATATTTTATAACTATATATAGTATTTCCATCTCAGATTTCATTTAAACTGGAACAGCTATTTAGTTGTGCCAACATAACAAAGATAGAGTTAGTTTCTCATTTATAATGTTATTATTGTTGAAAAGAGGAATCAGGTTGCTTCTGGATATATTGTATCATCTGATAAACTTAATTAATACTTTAACAAGTTTTTCAAACAAGCGCATATTGGTCTCATAGATGTTCCGATATGTCATAATGTAAGGGGATCAAATAAACCCCAGTGAAGTGAAGTTAACTCGCTTCAAGCGACACAGCTGGCGGAGGTAACACGAGCCGGTATGCGCTGTATCTGCAGGTACGCGTGTACTAGCAGCGACAGGAGTCAAGAAGACAGTCTCATAGAGCCTCGCGTACTGATATAATACGTAATTGGCGTGTTACTAACAACGGTACCACCTAATGCCCCGTTTTGGCAACAGTAGTCTAAATTTTAGGTAGCAGATGTACAGCTAACAGTTTTGCGTGGAAGCATTGCTATATTTTGTGTTAGTCAGTGTAAAATAAAATGCAATAAACCTGTACTTTGTAGCTACTGTTTTATTAGGCAAAACGTTCTAAAATCAATATCAAAATAAATAACACTTCAGCCACACAGCTTTTCTGACAAACCTATAACATCTAAAACAGATTTTAGTTGCTTTCGGCAGCTAGTTGTCTACACAGTCTGATAATTCTGCTTTATCAACAATTACCTGGTGTCGAGACAAAAGACAGTCACCCTGACAAGAAGAAACATCAAGAATTCACTATCGTACAGGTTAGTGAAACCACGACTGATACACAATCAATCAATATCCAGTCGTTCCAATGATCTCTGGTGTCATCTGCGTGACTCAAACCGTGTACCACACGCACCAAAGAGTACCACTACAGTATACATATATGCCCTCTCTCCCAACCCTGAAAATCAGAATAATGTCTTGCAATGTTTTATGAACCATGGGGTATATTTTTATGGATAAGAATATTGGAGGAAAGATCTGGATAACGAATTGCTACAACAACATTTTAAATATATGCTTATATATTTATAAAAGGGATATTTATGGCAGCGATCATTCTGTTGCACAAAAAGATCCAACGGTCGTAAAAATTACAGCAAAATTTTCACAGGAGCAATCTTAACAATACAATCATTTACATAAAACAACGATTCCAAATACCTCTACTACCATATACGCAGACGATACAATTATACACACTTCACAGAATGATGCACATATGAAACAAAATCATGTCGAGGAAGCATTAGCACAATTAACCCACCAGATAAATTGCAGGCACATAATTTTGAACAGAGATAATTGACAGAAAAAAGTATTAATGCAAATGTGACGAGAGAATCAGCCGTAGATAGACATCTAGCGAAGCAATATACCATGAAACTATTCAGTAAATCAACTCGGAGTCGAGTTTGATATGTGGTTAATGTATGATGTAGACATTATATATGAATTAAATTAAGACTCCAAAAATGATACCTAATGATTATATCAAATGATTTTATTAGATTTAGTAACATGTGCATGCACGTTATGAGGATGTGCTAGCCGCAGAAAATTACATTAAAAAAATATTCCAGAATAAAGTTTCCAGATTATAGGCAAATGTGCTAAGGTTTGTAAGCAACAGTCAATTACACAGAACTGAATCTCACTAATATCAATCAGTTTATAACAAAACCAGCTAAAAGCTCATACAATGACATTAATGATTTACCCTGTGCACAATTCTATGAAACAGTAAAGAGAATGGGGAAACTAGCTAAAAAAAATGTGGACTTGAAGCTGTGCCTCATTCAGACTTTTTTTTTATTTTTTTTACTTATGACTTTACGTCTTACTGACGTAGAGGCCCTTAGGGGCGGGACAAGGAATGGCCTTTTAAAGGAAGCATCCCATCATACGCCTGGAGTAATTTGGGGAAATCATGGAAAACCTAAATCTGGATGCCAGGACAAAAATTTGAACCGGCGTCCTCCCGAATGTGAGATCAGAACATTACCACTCACCCACCACGCTCTGTCTCTTTCAGACAGTGACTCTGAAGAATAAGTGAATTATTTAAAAAAAAGTTAGCATCTTGACTCCCAAAATTATGTTAACACATAATATGGTTGTTTTGTTCAGTTATTAGCAGCATACATCCTCCCCGAGTTAAATATATTCTGTGAAACAAAATTGTAACAGTCTTCATTAGTAGCGTTATCACTGATAATGTTATTATTGCTATTGTTACAAACAGCCTAAAAAAATGCACCAAAAGTTATAGAGAGTACCATACCTTGTCAAAGTGTGTGATATATTTAGCCCACAAATGAAAACTGATAAATAGATAATGGACAGAAAAGATCTATATATGCTTTCTCTATTAACTTCAAACACCATATGTTCTATCATAGTGGCTTATGAACAGTGGGTTATACCCTGGTAGGTAAGGTCATTCAAATGAAAGGATAAATAAACCAGTGCTACAACAATGTATACACTGTCCGATAGAATTAATATTTATTGCAAATATGATAAAAGGATACCTGAAACACAAAGTTTTCTGCTAAAAACAACCAATTATAGCAATAGATTCACCAAACCAAAGTTGTCTTGGTAACTTAGTGCAATTAAGAATACAGTAAATTCTTAAATATAATTTACCATATGAAAATAAAACATCAACACAAATATTTCCTATAATTAAAATGGAAACACACAAAACTTCAAGTGATATTACATCCCACATTTTCATTTTTATACTCAATAAAAGCACAGGCATAAAACCAATGTAATACCCATCGAAAAGATCTCCAACATCTAAACTACTATATTAAATTATTACAATATTATAGATTCACCCAAATGTCTTTCAATCTGCATCTAACTAAGAACTGGAAAGAAGAATTAAGTATCCCACAAATTATAAACTTAATTTAATTACATGTGAACTAAATCAAATCTTACAAACATGTATGAAATTTAAAATCAAATCATAACATAATAGCAAAGATTTGTTTAATGTAACAATAGCTACAATAATACATCTTAAGAATAGTATATACGTCTCTACTGTTCTATTCAGTATTCTCACTAGTTGTAAGAAATTGCCAATCTGAAAAATATTAATTGTATTACTATATATATATATATATATATTGATAATAAAAAATATCAAAACAGTTTGCAATAGAGAGTGTTACCAAAAATTAACAAACAATAATTATTCTTAATATAGTTACTGTATCAAATAATATTGGCGCCACAAGAAAAAAATAATTTGGTGCATGAAATGTGTATAGAACAAATCTCATTTTCTACAAGATACACACTTTCCCATATATACAGGGTTTGTCCGGAAAGTAATAGGACTGATTTTTTTCCGCCGCGATTGTACTTCAGAGCGTGCGCGTACCGACTGGATTCGGTAGAGGGGGTTCCTAGCTAACAATCGAGCGGCTGGTCAATTGTCTCCGAGCACCTGGAGAGTCAGGACAGGCATTTTCGCGCGACGTGTTTCTGTGAGTTGTGCAAGCCGAAAATGCAGCGTTCGTTAGAGCAGAGGTACGCGATTAAATTCTGTGTGAAACTCGGTAAATCTGCGACAGAGACGTTTGATATGATCAAGCAGGCTTACCCAGATGTTGCTTTAGCAAGAAGTGGTGTGTTTCGGTGGCACCAGGCCTTTTTGGAGGGCCGGGAAGAGGTCGCCGATGAAGACCGTGCTGGAAGACCTTCAACTTCGACAAACACCGACAATGTGACTCGTGTGCGCAACGTTTTGAACACAGACCGTCGACTAAGTATTCGTTTAATTGCCCAGATGTTAAATTTACCAAAATCTGTGGTTCATGACATTGTGACGGAGCATTTGAACATGCGCAAGGTGTGCGCGAAGATGGTCCCAAAAGTGTTCACTGACGACCAGAAATTGCGGCGAGTGGAAATGTGCCAAGAAAATTTGAACATGTGTGAAAGTGACCCCCAATTTTTGAATAACGTAATCACAGGTGACGAATCATGGATCTTTGAGTATGATCCCGAGACAAAGAGGCAATCTTCCGAGTGGCACACGCCGGCGTCTCCTCGCCCAAAAAAGGGAAGAATGAGCAAATCCAAAGTGAAAACGATGCTCATTGTCTTTTTTGACATCAAAGGCATCGTCCACCATGAATTTGTTCCTCCGTCAACGCCAAGTTTTATGTGGAAGTGCTCAAGAGACTCAAACGAAGGGTCAATCGGGTCCGACAAGACATCGCAGCCGACTGGAAGTTGCACCACGACAACGCCCCGGCTCACACCGCCTTTCTTGTGAACAGCTACCTGACTAAGGCCGGCATTCCAATGCTTCCGCAGCCGCCCTACAGCCCAGATGTGGCTCCCCCGGACTTTTTTTTGTTTCCTCGCCTGAAAAGGCCGATGAAAGGCAAGCATTTTGAGACGACAGAGGGGATCCAAGCAGCATGCACCGCGGCTCTCAAGGCTATTCCGGAGAATGCCTTCCGTGACGCCTTCAATGCTTGGAAATCGCGTTGGCAGCGCTGCATCGACACAGAAGGAGCCTATTTTGAAAGTTTCTAAAGAATTGTAACGATTGGCTCAATAAATTTTTTTAAATCGACTCAGTCCTATTACTTTCCGGACAAACCCTGTATGTGAAAGAAGACTAAAAACAATTATTTACGCCATTTCAATTCCTCTAGATGTTAGGACATTTTTTTTACAGATTTCATATGGAATATAAGTAATTCAAAGTAATTGCATGATGCCAGATGTTTTTCGATTTAAGTTGTACCTGACTGGACGTCGTTTTCAGGGTGTTTTCCAAACTCTTAACAACAAAACTGTAATTCTGTGTGTGTTCCTATTGATGCTTATTTGAGGTTAGCATAGAAATTAAAAGAATCTTCACCGACATTACAAAGAAATTGATGAATACTCAAATGAATTCCATAATCCCTTTTATGATTCGCAGGAATCAAACTGAAACCTCTTATGCCCTTTAAGAGTGTCAGAATGTGTAAACGATTTTCTACAAATTTCACAAGAAAATTGTCTTATATCAATAAACATTTGATTTAGGAGTCTGACACCATGTACAGGGTTTACCCGAAAATTTATATAAAAATGGGTGTTCACTTTAACATATCCTCATATGCCCATCAAGATTACCAGACTGTGTGAAAGATTTGAAACAAACCTCAATAGTAAATAGGTGTTGACAACAATGAATTAAATTGCGCCTTTTAGGATTCACAGATATGATTTTACAGAAACTTCACAAATGAGTGTTTACCTAAATGAATCATCCTATACCCTTGACAAGTTCCAGACCATGCAAAAGCATTTCCACAAACTACACAAGATAGTGATGGAATACATAAATGAAGCTTCTTATGCCTTTTACCACTCTGAAGAAAAATTTATTGTATGTTTTAAGATTCTCAGAGTAAGGAAGAGATTTTTTTCAATCAATTTCACAAGAAATAGGCTGTTCACGTAAATGAAGCCTACAGTTCGTAATCTAAGACTCTGTAAAAGATTATCCAAAAAATTAACATTGAGATTACTGATCAACTAAATAAATCAATCTATGTCTTTAAGATTCACAGATGTATAAAAAAATTTCACTGCAGAGGAGAATGGAAATTCATCTAAATGAATACACATGTGTAAAAGAATTTCCATTAATTTCACATAAAAAATTTTTTTAACATCTATGAAGCCTAAGGTGCCTTTTAAGACTGCTAGACACTGTAAAAGATTTTCCACAAACTTCACAAGAAAATGGGCGGACACCTAAATGAAGCCTCTTGTTTTTAAGATACCCTGACTGTGTGAATGATTTTCCACAATCTTCACAAACAAATGGTCGGATACCTGAATGAAGCGCCTTGTGCGTTTTAAGACTCGCATATTGTGTGAAAGATTTTCCACAATATTCACAAGAATATGGCCGTTCATCTGAATGAATCCGCCTGTGCGATTTAAGAATCCAAAACTCTGTAAACGATTTTCCACAATCATCACATGAAAATGGCCGATCACCTAAATGAATCCTTTTGTGAGATTTAAGAATCCAAGACTCTGTAAAAAGATTTTCCACAAACTTCACAAGAAAACGACCGGTCACATAAATGAAGCTTCTTATGCGTTTTAAGATGCCCAGACCATGTGAAGGATTTTCCACACATTTCACAAGAGAATGGCCGTTCACCTACATGTATTCGCTTATGTTTGTTAAGATTCCCAGACTCAGTAAAAGATTTTCCACAAACTTCACATGAGAATGGCCGTTCACCTGAATGAATTCGCTTGTGCGATTTAAGACTCCCTGCAGTTGTAAAAGATTTTCTACAAACTTCACAAGAATATGGCCGGTCACCTACATGAAGCCTCTTATGCGTTTTAAGACTCCAAGGCTGTGTAAAACATTTTCCACATATGTCACACGGAAATTGCCCCTCATCTAAATGTAACCTCTTGTGGATTTTAACATTCCCAGACTGTGTGAAAGATTTTCCACAAACATCACAAGAAAATGGCTTTTCACCCAAATGAAGCCTCTTATGCCTTTGAAGACTACCAGAATGTGTAAAACATTTTCCAACAAACTTCACAAAAAAATCGCCGGTCATCTAAATGGAGCATCATATGCTTTTTACGATTTCCAGACTGTGTAAAAGATGTCCCACATAATTCACAAGAATATTGGCATTCTATTAAATTAATTGACAGATGTTCTTTCAAATTACCAGGATTTGTAAAAGAATTTTCACAAACATTATAAAATGAAGGATCACTTGCATGTATTTTCTGACGCCTTTCGAGACAGCAAGGCAATGTCAATGAATTTTCATAATTTTTTTTGACTGGCTGCTGTTCATCAGACTGAATTAAACAATTGTTTTGATTGTATTTCCATCTCTTACTGCAGCAATTCCAAGAAAATGGTTCGTCGTCTGTGTGGTTATTTACATGGTCGCTTAAAGGAATTTCCTTCTCATTAATAGGGCTGTTATACTGATGGCCATAATAATATCTGGAAACAAAAATAGACATTCACGAAACTTGGTGACATGCTACAGAAATATACTCAAAGATAGCTTCTAGAAATTATAAAACTGGTGGATTGTTAATATTAGTTTAAAATCATTTTCAAATATACTTATGTGTTAATAGAAGTAATAGACCATAACTCGCATGAAAAGTGTTTAGTTTCAAAATTTAATTTAAATAATGTTTTCATTTAGCAGCTTTCATTAACCAAAAGTATATATTTATGAGTTATTTACTAATATTGTAGAATTTAGGTGTATTTCCTTCATCAATTTACTACCAACCCTACGTCCTTTTTCTTCATTTTTATATTTCCTTTGATTACTGCCAAAACATTTTTCAGTGATGCTAGAAAGAAAAGGGGTAGAATGATGAATCAAAAATTGTGTAGGACCAAGAAGATACTGCAAAAACATGGGGAAAATACCTGTTAGTTTCATTTGATGTAAAGGGAAATAGGATGGATGAAAATGAATTAGGGGACCATGATCTGAGGGACGAATTTGATAAAGCATTAGAACTTCTAAGCAGAGGATAGCAACAAGGAGAAATGAAATCTCAGCTGAAATTAAAAAGGCACAGGGAGGAAAAAAAAGGACTGATTAGCGACATATAAAAAACAGGAAAGAAGATTACGAGAATGATAAAATGGTTCCTATAGCAAAGAAAGTATTTGCAAATAAACGTGAAGGCTTTCCAACACTATATTTGTTTTCTCATTCATCTAAAATATTATTATCAATAGTCCAACGTCAGGACTGACCTAGAACTAGCTAACTGATGACCAGTTTAGTTTCAGGGAGAGTAAAGCCACAAGAGAAGCAATCTTCGCACTTAAGAGTCTTTACCAAGATGTACAATCGGAAAATAAAATTAATCTATAAACCCTTCATACATCTCAAGGAGGCTTTCGACTACATTTGCAATAAAATGTACTGAATCCTGAAAAAAATGGGACTGAAGTATAAAAACGAAGAATTATAAGAAAAATAAAGTTGGTACATAATTTTCAAGGGAATTTGTTTCACATGCTGTTTCTCTGGTTGCTATGGGTTTATTTATAGATTGTTAATTTGTTTAGAAGTTCAATTATTTTGGTTTACATATTGGATTATTAATTGAAGATAATGTGTGGAGCTGCGAACAATAGAAAAAGAATGTCAAGTGGAGAAAGTGGGACATTTCCCATATATTCATCTGTTTGTATTCCATAGAGATGGAAAATGGGCGGAAAGAATCAGAAAGATTTGCACTGTGCATGGCGAAAA
>JARYHS010008409.1:791266-816266 GCA_031002005.1 Vandiemenella viatica
AATGACATTAATGATATACCCTGTGCACAATTAATTGAAATAGGAAGGAGAATTGGAAAACTAGGTTGAAAAAACTTGGGTTTGAAGCTAAGCTTCATTCAGGCTTTTTTTTTTTACTTATTGCTTTACAGCTCGCTGACGTTGAGGTCATCAGAGGTGGGATGGAACTAGGGACAAAGAACTGGAATGAATTCGATTATGGCTTTTAAGGGAAGCATCCCTTCATTCGCCTGGTGTGATTTGGGGAAATCATGGAAAGTCCAAATTTGGATGCCCGGACGGGAATTCGAACCGGCGTCCTCCAAAATGCGAGGCCAGAACGTTACCACTCACCCACCACTCTCTGTTTCTTTCAGACAGTGACTCTGCAGAATAAGCGAATTATTAACCCTTTGATTGCTGTAGACGCGTTAACGCGCGTGGCTACTACTGCGCCCAGGTGCTCTAGACGTGTTTTCGCGTGCCCTTGCTCCTTACGGCAGGTGGTCTGGACGTGTATACACGCGCCGCCTTGACACCCGTCTGTGCTCTGGACATGTTAAGAGTCGGCCGCTCGGGTCCCTGTATGCTCTGCACGCGTTAACGCGTGAGCCACTTAGCGGCCAGGTCAGGTAGTCGTATTTCTACTCCAGCTTGTTAATTGCTTTCCAACTTTCAGCCCATAAGTGTTTGCAGGTGCGATCTTATCTGTGTTGCAATTATAATTTTAGTTTTCACTGAGAAAATGGCTCACCATCGTGTTTGTACTGGAGATTCTTAGTGGAAACGGCAGTGAGAATGATCTCATCGATAGATGACAGTGATGACCCTTTGAAGTAATAGTTCTAAGTCTTGTACATCAGCTAGTGAAAAACGACCATCTGTCTCCACAAGAGGTCAACATTTTCTGTACCTGAAGCTTCATATAGCGAGAGGTAAATGTGTGGAAAAAGAGGACGCTTTAGTGACAGGTTTGACTGTAAGAAAAGCGTTTCTCCTCCTATTGTACATGCATTAGACAATTCAGCTGCAGGACACAAATATGGATTAGGTCGAAATTCCAGCATTCTGTCCTTTTTCTGAATATATTAACAGAAGATCTTATGGAATCTATTGCTGAAAAACTAATAGATTTTATTTATATACCAAGACAAATACGCCAGAATCAGTTCACTCTAGATTTTCAAGGTGGTAGGTTTTACTGGGAGACATTTTACAAATATTATTCATATTAAAAATTCAAAGAAGAACACACAATGTGTATATGAGCTGGATGTTCGAAACAGAAAGTGCGTCTAGAAACCAGGTACAAATACAGAACATGCAATGTATAGTACTATTGTGTGTTGTTCCAATTTTCGAGGCTTGTTACCCGAAAAACATTTATTATCAATGGGTAACTGCACTGTAATAATTACATTACATTCATACACCTTTAAAACTAAGTGAAATACAAAAACTTGATACAAAATATTTTTAACTTTGCCACTGATGGTAAATCCCAGAACCAAAAGAAGGAAGGAAAATATATGCACAATTTGTGAAGTTATTCGAACACTTAACTTCGAAATTTTCCCCTGATGAATTAATGCGTTAACTAATAAAAAAAAGAACATATTTCAGTTGCTGTAATATCTATTTAGCAAAGGAAGTACTTGTATATCTGTCTACGCCGACATTCACTTTTAGAGGAGCTTTAAATTGAAAAACCTTAGATGTCAGAGTAACTGCATTTGTTTTGTATCTATGGTTTCAAACGCAAAGAGACAGCCAAAGCCGTCACACACAACGCCCATGAAATATTTAGTACACTGCGAGTCGGGCCGCGTGCAGAACTCAGTAGCACAGGTATCGGCCGATCGCGGCCTCTCAGCGCAGTTAGACAGATTAGGCGACAACAAAGGAGCACCCAGCGAGGGCTCTGTGGGGCAATACCTAGCAGTTAAAGGCTTAAATGAAATAAGAAGCATCCTCACTACCAAAAATAAGTTAACACATAATATGGTTGTTTTGTTCAGTTATTAGCACAATACAATCCTCTTCGAGGTAAATATATTCTGTGAACACCAAATTGTAACAGTCTTTATTATTAGTGTTATAACTGATAATGTTGATATTACTATTGTTACAAACAGCCTAAAACAAATGCACCCGTAGATAAAGAAGGTACCATATGCTCTAACTTCAACCGTGTCAATGTGTGTGATACAAATCAGCCCACAAAAGAAAATCGCTAAATAGATAGTAAACAAAAAAGACCAGTATCAGCTTCCTCCATTAACCTTAAACACCATAACATTCTATCATTTTGCCTTATGAGCACTGCGGTATACCCTGGGAGGAAAAGTCATTGGAATGAAGGGATAAATAAACAACAGCTACAACAATGTAGAACTGTCCATAGAAATAATATTTATTTCAACGTGTTAAAAGAATACTTGAAATACAAAGTTAAATGCTAAAAACATATGTTTACCTCCAATTAGATTAATAGAATTAACCAAACGAGGGTGCCTTTGTAACTTAGTGCAGTTCCAATGAAGTATATATTGATTTTTTTAAATACAATTTATATACAAGATATTTTAGATGAAATAGACAAGAGAGGCCAAATTGATAGTGTAGCACTAGATCTTTCAAAGGCGTTTGACAAAGTATGCCATAAAATGGTAACAAATAAGGTAAAACTATTAGAGTGGATGAGAAAGTGATTTGCTGGGTAGAAGAATTTTTAAAAGGCAGAAAACAGAAAGTTAGGGTACGAAATGAGGTATCAAAGGAAGTGGAAATAAAAATGCGAGTGCCGCAGGGTAGCATATTGGGACCATTGATATTCATTATTCTAATGAATAATTGTGTTGATTGTTTACAATCAAAAATTAGATTATTTGCAGATGACAAATGCTATATAAAAGGTTCAAAATGATTGAGGATTGTAAACAGTTGCAGGGTGATCTGGACAGGATATATAGTTGGGTTGGTAAACATGGGATGAAGATAAAAGCAAAAAAGAGTCAGCTTATCAAATACACAAATAAAAAACAAAGGGTTAATTATTAATATAAGGTGGGGAAAGAATTGCTTGCTGAAAACTTGAAATGTAAATATCTTGGCATTAAATTTGGTAACAAGGTTAACTGGGCAGGGCCCATTGGAAAGGTGGTAGGAAAAGGTTTCAAAATTCTGTACTAGTTGGAGAGAGCGATGAGGGGATCCATGAGAGAAGAAAAGGAATTTGATTACAAAGCTTTGGTCAGACCATTGCTCGAACATGGTAGTGTAGTTTGGGAACGACATTTTGCATATCAAATTAGAAAGGGTGCAAAAATGGGCTGCTAGATTTGTTTCTGGAAATCATCACAAGACTGCAATCAGTGACAGATACCATAAAGGTGCTGGAATAAGATTCATTGCAAGACAGGAGGAAGATGCGGAAAGTCATGGGAGTGTAAAGGGCGTACACTGGTGATGAGGCTTGGAAAGATAATGGAGTTGGTAAGAAAAGTAGAGCTTTGAAGGGAAAAGATGGCCATGACCACAAGCTAGCATTCGAGTTCAGGCACAAGCGTGTGGGAAGATCCTCTTTTTTAAGTAAGGGTGTCAGGGATTGGAATGAGTTACCAAAGGAAATGATGAATAAGTTACCGAAAACGTTAAAAGAATTTAAAGTTAACATTTGTAGAGGGAAAATGTAGGTGGGAGCATGAAAGGAGGAAGTTGGGTGTGTAGGGAAATTGCCACCATAGTGTGTGCTCCTTTGCAATTAAATTCAATTTAAAAAAGAAATGATAATAAATCATCAACACAAGTATTTCTAATAATTAAAATGGAAACACAAATAAAATTAAAGTGATATTAGATGTCTGCCATTCATTTTTCTATCTGCAGTAAAATTACAGAAAAAAATATAATACCCATCAAAAAAAATCTGACCCCTAAACTACACTATAGATTCAGCCAAGTGTCTTTCATTCTGCATCAAAGTAGAGCTACAAGAAGAAATATGTATCTCACAACTTGTAAACTTAAATAAATTTAATTACATGTGAACTAATTCAAATCATACAATCAATACTTTCGTTGGTAGTATCAAATTTAAAATAACATCAAGAAATATTCACAATTTTTTTTAAATAAAACTGTAGATACACTCGTACATCACAAGTTTAGTATATATGTCTCTACTGTTTTACTCAGTATTTATGAAATTGCTAAACATAAAAATTTGTTGTATAGTACTGTTGCACATACTGATATCCAAAAATATCAAAACACTTTGAAATAGAAAGTGTTACAAAAAAATCAACAAACAATTATCATGCTTTATATTGTTATATAGTAAAATATTATTGACGCTACAAAAAAGAATATATTTGGCACATGAGATGTAGAGACAAAATATCAGTACTTATGGAAGAAATATCATTTTCTACAAGATATTACAATATAAACTTTCCCATATAAATGTGAAAGAAAACTAAAAGAATTAACTGCGCCATTTCAATTCCTCCAGATTTTAGGACAACTTTTTGCAAACATCATATGGAAATATAATTAATTCAAAATAATTACATGATACCATATATTTTGATGATTAAAGTTTACCTGATTAAACAAATTGTCGTTTACTGGGAGTTTTCCACACTTTTAACAACAAAAGTGTAATTCTGTGTGTGTTCCTTTTTAAACTTAATTGAAATTAGTATAAAATTTAAAATAACTTTCAGCAAAATTAAAAAGAAATTGGTATTTACTCAAATTCTGTGATCCAATTATGGATTCCCAGAAATCAAACTGAAAGCTCTTATGCCCTTCATGAGTTTCAGAATTTGTAAATGATTTTCTAAAACCTTTACAAGAAATTCGCCTATTCCATTTAGGAGTCTGATACCATGTAAAGGGTTTACCCCGAAATGTATATGAAAATGGATGTTCACTTTAACATATCCTCATATGCACATCAAGAGTCCCGGACAGTGTAAAAGATTTTAAACAAACCTCAATAGCAAATGGGTGTTGACAACAATGAATCCAATTGTGGCTTTTATGATTCACAGATACGATTTTACAGAAAACTTACAAATGATTGTTTACCTTAATGAATCATCCTATACCACGCAGACCATGCAAAAACATTTCCACAAACTACACAAGATAATGCTTAAACATATAAATGAAGCTTCTTAAAAATTTTACCACTCTGAATCAATAAACAATTTTCCAAAAACTTTACAAGAATAAAGACATTCAATTGAATGAAACCTCATCACTCTTTTAAGATCAAAATACTCTGCAAATCACTTTCAACAAAATTCACGAGAAAATGACCACCTAATTGAATCCTATTGAGTGTTTTAAGATTCCAGAATAATCAAGAGATTTTCCATCAATTAAAAATAAGGCATTCACATAAATGAAGCCTTTAGTGCTTCATACGACTCCCAGATTATCAAGAAAATTAACAGGGAAATTACCAATCAACTAAATGAATCCTCCTATGCCTTTCAAAATCCACAGATTATATAAAAAATTTGACTAACATCAGAGGAGAATAGAAATTCATTTAAATGAATTCATATGTGTATGTTAAGATTCGCTGTCTGTGCAAAATAATTTCCATGAGCTTCACATAAAAATGATTTTTTAATGAATATGAAGCCTAATGCCTCTTTTAAGACTGCTAGAAACTGGAAAAGGTTTTCCACAAACTTGACAAGAAAATGAACGGTCACCTCAATGAAGTGTCTTGTGCTTTTTAAGATGACAAGACTGCGTGAAAGATTTTCCACAATCTTCACACGAAAATGGCCGGTCACCTAAATGAATTCTCTTGTGTCTTTTAAGATCCCCAGAATGTCTGAAAGATTTGCCACAATCTTCACACGAAAATGGCCGGTCACCTAAATGAATTCTCTTGTGTCTTTTAAGATCCCCAGAATGTTTGAAAGATTTTCCACAATCTTCACAAGAAAATGGCCGTTCACCTAAATGAATCCGTTTGTGTGATTTCAAAAACCAAGACTCTGTAAAAGATTTTCCACAAACTTCACAAGAAAAAGGCCGGTAACCGGAATGAATTATCTTGTGTCTTTTAAGACCCCCAGAATGTATGAAAGATTTTCCACAATCTTCACAAGAAAATGGCCGTTCACCTAAATGAATCCGCCTGTGAGATTTAAGAATCCAATTCTCCGTAAAAGATTTTCCACAATCTTCACAAGTAAATGGCCATTCATTTAAATGAATCCGTTTGTGTGATTTCAAAAACCAAGACTCTGTAAAAGATTTTCCACAAACTTCACAAGAAAAAGGCCGGTTACCGGAATGAAGCTTATTATGCGTTATAAGATGCCCAGACCGTGTGAAAGATTTTTCACAAACTTTGCAAGAGAATGGCCGTTGACCTAAATGTATCCGCTTGTGTTTCCCAAGGCCCCCAGACTCTGTAAAAGATTTTGCACAAATTTCACAAGAGAAAAGCAGTTCACCTGAAAATGGCCGGTCACCTAAATGAATTCTCTTGTGTCTTTTAAGACTCCCAGAATGTGTGAAAGATTTTCCACAATCTTCACAAAAAAATGGCCGTTCACCTAAATGAATCCGCCTGTGCGATTTAAGGATCTCTGACTCTGTAAAAGATTTTCCACAAACTTTACAAGACAATGGCCTGTCACCTAAATGATTCCTTTCATGCGTTTTAAGACTCCCAGACCTTGTAAAACATTTCCCACAAACTTTACAAGAAAAAAGCCGTTTATCTAAATGCAACTTCTTGTGGTTTTTAAGATGCTCAAACCGTATAAAAGATTTTCCACAAACTTCACAAGAATGTGGCCTGTCACCTAAATGTAGCCCCTTATGTCTTTTTAGACTCCCAGACTGTGTAAAATATTTTCCACAAACTTCACATGAAAACAGCACTGGATCTAAGTGTAACTTCTTGTGTGTTTTAAGATACCCAGACTGTGTGAAAGATTTCCCACAAACTTCACAAGAAAACAGCCGGCTATCTAAATTAAGTGTCATATGCTTTCTATGATTCCCAGACTCTTCAGACATTTCATTTACAGGCAGCTGTTCATCAGACTGAATCATACAATTGTTTTGATTGTATTTCCATCTCTTACTGCAGCAGTTCCAAGAAATTGGTGCCTCGTCTATATGGTTGTTTACATGGTCGATTACATGTAGTTGCTTTTCATTAATAGGCCTGTTATTTTGACAGTCATAATAGTATCTGGAAATAAAAATAGACATTCACGTTGAAATTCGGTGACTTGTTACAGAAATATACTCAAAGACATCTTTTAGAAATTATAAAACTGATGGTTTGTTAATATCAATTTAAAATCTTTTTCAAATTTACTTGTGTTGGTAGTAGTATTTAACCATATATAGCAAGTGAAGTGTTTAGTTTCATAGATTACTGTTCATTTTCTTAAATAATATTTTCATTTTGCAACTTTCGTTAACCAATAGTATATATTTACAAATTATTTACTAATATTGTAAATTTTAGGTATATTTTCTTCATCAATTTACTATGTACCCTATGTACTTCTTTTCATTTTTAAAACTGATCTTATACATTCCCTCTAATTAATTGGCGACATATATTTCAGTGATGCTAGAAAGAAAATGTGTAGAATGAAGAATCCAAGGGGAGAAAATGTGTATCACCAAGAAGATACTGCAAAAAACATGGGGAAAATACCTGTAAGTTTCATATGATGGCGAAGAACTTAATCTAATATCATTGGAAAGGGAAATGTGTTGGATGAAAATGAATTAGGATACCATGCATTGAGGGACGAATTTTATAAAGCATTAGAACTTCTAAATAGAGGAACGCCGAAGGGTTAGATGAAATTTCAGCGGAAATTATAAAGGCATATGAAGTAAAACAAGGGACTGATTTGTGACATATAAAAAACAGGAATGAAGATTATGAGAATGGTACTGTTATTCCTATAGCAAAGAATGGATTTGCAAATAAATGTGAAGGCATTCCAACACTATATTTGATTTCTCATGCATCTTAAATATTATTATCAATAGACCAAAATCAGGACTGACCTGGAGCTGCTCATTACCAGTTTAGTTCCAGAAAGAGGAAAAGCTCAAGAAATGCAATCTTCGCTTTTTTTAAGAGCCCTTGCCAAGAAGTTCAATCTATATAGCCTCCATACATCTGAAATAGGGTTTCGACTACGCCAATTACAATAAATGCTCTCAATCCTGATAAAACTGGGTTTAAGTATAAAAACTGAAGAATCGTAAGAAAACTATTATGTTGGTTCATAATTTTGAAGGATATTTGTTTCACATGCTACTTTTCTGGTTGCTATGGGTTTATTTATAGATTGTAAATTTGTTTAGAAGTTCAATTATTGTGGTTTACACATTGGATTATTCAGTCAGGATACTGTGTGGAGCTGTGAACACTAGAAAAAGAACGTCAAGTGGAGAAAGTGGGACATTTCTGATATATTCTTCTGTTTGTATTCCACAGAAACGGGAAATGGGTGGAAATAATCAGAAATATTTGCACCATGCGTGGCAACAATGCTATTGGAAACAACACAGTAAGATATTTTTTTAATAATTTTAGGGAGGGTCGTTTCGATGTCAGTATCACACTCCACAACCGGGAAAAACTTTATAGTTTGATGAAGACTGTTTAAACATATTAAACCAGTGTCTACATAAATGTACTCGAAAATTGGTAAATTTTATGAACTGTGACCATTCCATCATTTTGCAACATTTGCATTCAATAGACAATGTAAAAAAATCGATTGTGTGAGTGGCGCATACTCTAAGTCAGAGTTTTTAAACTTTTAGCTGTGGTTACCCCCTATAAAATTACCCGGGGAGTGGCAAACCTGCTTTAGAAAAGTTTTTTTTAATGTACTTTTATATTACAAAAGTAATACAGTGATAATGTTATTAATAAATGCGATTGATGGGCTTGTTTCTTCCAGCAGGTTGAGTAATTTAGGGGCATTTTGCTAACATTCAGACTGAATTTACCATAGTGTGTGTTGGAAACTTGAAACAGCTATTTAGCTACCAGTACATAAATCTTGTAGCAAACCCTCTATGGTCAACTCGCGAACCCTGCGGGGTTCATGTACCCCACTTTGAGCAACCCTGCTCCAAGCCATAGCCACAGAAATCACTGAGTGGCAACATGTGCATCTCTCCCTGCTAGTCATCGATTGGCTCGTGAATATCGAACATTTGTGCCCAATATTGATACTGGTTACGAAAAATGGTATCCTTATGGTAACATATGGAAGAGAGAACAATAGCTTAGCCCAAACTGAAAAGCAACTCGCCATACAAATCCCAGCACACATCCACAATGCATAATTACATGCAGTTGTTGAAACAGCGAGTGTGCCACAAAAACATTTGCTTCCCTGAGATACATAACTGTCAACATTCAATATTATCAACTAAGTCATCTTGCAATAGCAATTCCAGAAAAACAACTACCAAATGATGCTACAGCTTGATAAAGCCTATCTGCACTCTACTAACATGACGAAAAATATCAGAGTTGTACAGGGAAGTTTTTCCACACCCACCTCTTTCACTTTATCTTTGACCCTCAGACTTTTACCATTTCCGTTCAATACCAAACCATCTTCAATTAACTTCATTCATGGATGAAAATTATCTTTGGACATTGCTAGAAGACTACATTAACTCAATACCATGCGGTTTCTAGAGGTGTGGAGTAGAAATATTGCTCTAGCATTGCCATACTACATTAGGTAGTGAAAAAGAATATATTATCGATGATTAACTTTTTTCTTTCGTGTATATAACGTGTTTAACAAACTAATGAAATTATGTATATGAGAATGTAACTATGGCAATCCAATTTAGAAAATGAAAAATGGAATCAGAGGTTAAGAAGGGATTAAGGAAAGGTTGCAATCTTTTCCATTTTCTATTAATTGTGTATGTGCAAGAAGCAAAGAAAGCTGTCAGGGATTAACTAAAGGGAGGAATTTTCATTGACTGCAAAAATATAGATATGTTGAAATTTGAAGATGATGCTGTAGCTATTTCAGAACGTGTTTTGGGTAAATGACTTGATACAATGGATGAGGTCTTTACTGACATTATAAGTTGATAATAAACAATACAAACTAAAGAACTAATTTGCAGCTGGGATGTAGAAAATGAATACAATTAAAATTAGACAACAAACAATTAATAGAACACATTAAAGATTTCAGGTACCACAGTAGTATAGCAACAGAAAATGGGAGAAGCAAAACAGACTATCAATCAAGTTAAGCATTGATTTTAATAAACAAAGGAAACCTCTAACATCAGCCTTAAAGAGTATAAGAATCTTCTATAAACATATGATTGGTACATAGAAGTGAATCAAACACCATAGGGATGGTGGAAAGGAAACTACTGGAGGCAATTGAGGTCTGGTGCTAAAGATAAGCTGGTTGGATGACTAATAACAAAGCATCCAAAATTCTGAGAATTTAACTTTCTAGAAGGACAGAGATGAATAGACGAGATGACAGGATATGTTTTATGACCTTATGATTTGTTTAAGGTTATCCTTCAAGGAAAGATATAAGAGAGTGTCCATAAACTACGTGACTTGGTCTAGGGAGGATGGGTTAGCCAGATAGCTATGCTGAATTATGTGGGAGGGGGGGGGGGTGTCTGAGCAACGCCACATGGCATTTTGTTCATATTATTTGTTGCAGTTAAAATGAGATACAGAACACACAACAGCATGTAAATATTTATTTTCACCATTGAATTACCCCCATAAGTAATTTATGATAGTCTGACAGGAAAAAACTGTACAAAATATCTTCTGGAGTCAATAGGGGGAAAAAGCTACATGCTATGTGTGGGGGGGGGGAGGTGAGGTAGCGACAAAAGCCATGTCGGGTTACATGAGGGGGAGGGCAGCTCACAGGAGGCCCAAATGCAGTGGCATAGTTTATGGACACTCCAAAAAGAACAAAATAATATCTATATGAACCAAATTATAACTGACATCAAATGCAACAGCTATACAGAGTTTAAAAGACAGGCACTACTCTCTTTACCATCCAAATACTTCCTATAAATAATAAAATAGCTATATTATATTATCATTTACTGAGTGCTTTCTAAGCTAATTCCAAAAGACAAACGTTATTTTTACATAGGCTCCATCCAATATTAACTCAATTCAAATTATCTCAGTCCCATTTTATTTTACCATACCTAACAAATGGCATTAAAAAGCCACTCTATTCCTTCTCTTGTATATCTCATATGTTCTATTAAAACATTCCTGAACACATAGTTAATAAGTACTTCCTGACCTTTAAATGATTTCCCAAAATATTTTCATTTTATGTCTTTCAATATATTTATTACCCACGAGATATGAATACATTATATTTATTCTACACTCTTGTAACATACCTTTATTGTCATTTACGTTAATTCCATGCTGACAACCCTACCTAAATATCATGACTGGATTTCCTCTCAAATAAAAACTGGCTACTAATATTGACACTGAAAAATTGACAAAATATATTTGAGAATTGATGATGGCTTGGTCATAACTTAATCAAGAGGCAGCTGAAAAAATGATGAATTAACGACAGTCAAACAGAGAAATCCAGCCCAAGCAAACTCCTAAACCTGTAATTTCTTTCCTTACAATCATTTAACAGGAAATTAACCAATAATACTTAGAGTGGCCAATACCGACAACCTTGAATCATTTTAAAGATAAATAAATCAACATAAAGCTATCATACCAACAAGCAAGATTTATATTCAGATAAATAGAGCAATGAAGAGAGTGGCATGTATAAGTGTGGAGAGAAGTGTAGGTTAAACACAAATGATGATTCACACAACTTCGTGATTACTAACCAAAAATCTTAAAGCTAAATCTGATTTTAGGAATACTACCAAAACTATTTTTGATTACAACTGTAATGAGTACATTTCGTGATTGTACTGTATTTGCAAACAAATATGAAGATAGATAAATCGTTTTTGGGAAACTAGCCTAGTGAGTATGTTGCTGCCCCAGTAACCTCACGCACAAGAGGTTACTGGGACAGCATTTCTGCAGAAGCTGTCGAAATCCATATATCGGATAATCTGGTAAACAGAGATACTGCATTCCAATTATGTGAAGCCCAGAAACCATTGATCCAGAAAATGAGATAGCATCACATCTGTGAACATCTTCTCTATCTGCCCAACAACAATCAATGCCAATAGTGAACACCAACAATGCCACCAATGTTGAACAGTTCCCCAATACCCATAGGTAGCAGTCACTTGACAATGGCAGCAGAAATAAAACTGCCAAACATCATGTCATACAAACATACTCACTCGGCTAGTTTCCAGAGAAAACTTCATCCATATACAACATTGAGAAAGACTCCACTCTGATAAACGAAGAAGATTTTTATCAATCTTTCCAAATATTTTCTATTCATCTTCACTTCAGTTTATGATAGACCACACAAGGTACATGATTATATACTTCTTTATATAAGCAATTTTGATGCTTCCTTTTTATAAGCTATAAATTAAAAAGTCTCATTTTTGCAGATCACTTAATAGCTAGAAAAACTTAAGAATAGTCGTGATAAAAATTATCAGTTCGTTTAGCATTCATTCTATCACAATGTTTATATAACGGAATTTTATGTTTTTTTACTGCTGTTAATTACTGAGCTGGATCTCAATTTCATGCACAAGGGAGTGCGAAAACATTATTTTGTTGGGATGGGTGTCAAAGATTGGAACAAATTACCAAGTGAAGCGATGAATTTTTTATCAAATACACTTAACGAATTTAAAATTAAAATGTGTAAGTCAGAAAAATAAATGGTAGAGGAATTTATCACTTCATTTATGAAAGATAATTTAAAAAATAAAATGTGGCAATTAGATGACTTGTAAAACTGCCACTGGAGCATTAGCTCCAACACAATTAATTAAAAAATTAATTTAATTGTACCTGCAACATTGAATCATTTTAAATACTATTGATAAGACAGCTTAACTGGAAATTTCATGACAAATACAAGAAAATGTTTTGAAAAAGAGACTTACAACTTTCATAATATCACCTGGAACACTGAAATATGTACCCACACCAGTAAAGTTCAATTAATGTATAAGTACCAGAAATGGCTTAAAGAACTTTATAAAATCAAATGGTGACTTGGAACTAAAAACAACATATATATTTAAGTGCTGCTAACATGAAAATGCAGTTCTCCTTGTCCTACTACCCAAACCCTCGTAATACCATTCAAATTATTTAAAAAATAATATACAGCACAAAATCAAAGAATTGTGAAGATATATTACAAATACCACCAAACAGAACTGCTACACCTTTAACACAATTATTTGAACTTTTATTTTTACTACTTAAAAATACTTAAGAATATAATAATTTTTATACATCCTATAGTTTCTGGCATTTTATTTTTAGTACTTTTATAGTCCCTTGGCTACCTCATGGTGAAATACAGAGTAACTGAATGACCCAAGTTTTAACAAAACCCAGCTTTTGCCATTTTTAGTCTTTCAATATAACTGCTATGTTTGCAACTAGTTCTCTATACTTTTGGACCAATTTTTCAAAATATTAATTTACACTAACAATAACTAATCAATTTCTTTAAGAGTAAAACATAAACACTCAACAGAATTCTCAACCTTTTACTAATTATAATTATATAGTATTAAGTTTAACAAAACACTATAACTATCTTAACAGAAAAATATTAAACTACTCAACTGGAGTGAACTCACGCGTTAATCATTTATTTGTTGTGTGCATAGATTTCATTTTACTTGCAAGTGCAAACTCACATGTACATGAATAGTACTAAATACTATTTATTCATACCTGTTATATGCATCTTTAAATCAATTCATATATATAATATTGGTTAGTCATCAGAGTTGATATATTTTACTGTTATCATATTAGTGAATATTCTGCATAACTAAAAACCAGTTGACATCAAGAAAATAATTACTCGTTACCATGACAAGGTTAACAGAAAAGAAAATTCTTTCCTAATTACCGAGTTTGGGGCCTGACAACAGTCAATTTACATTTGACAAATATTAAATATGGAGTTTTTCAGACTATATCTTCTTGAATTTTTATATTTAGTTTAAATAACAAAATATTTCTAGGGAACATATATTTATTACCATAATTATTCAATACATAAACAGGAGTCACAGTCATTTGATTAAAATTATCTGTTAGTTAACAATAAATAATGTATTTGAAATATCTGCCTAACTGAAAATCACAGAACCTTCCAATAAAGACTTAAGTTTCAATAACACCATTGGCAAGCAGCTATTGGTAATTTGTAGTCTTGAAATCAATATACTAATATGAATCATTAACATATATAAAAATATCTATTTCTTTCATAATAATGGTAATCCTCTATTGTCTTTGGTATTATGGGTCATAATTATTACTAAAAATATTTATATTTAATTGGATAATATTAACAACAAGGAATAGTGAGACTTTGCTGCTAAATGATTATACACCAAAAATAGGCATCAAAGAAATCTGGCTTCATGTTATTCTCAGAATGTATTTTACATCTATATAAACATATAACAGCTCACATACAACTCCAAATTACTCTGAGAACTGCACAATATTAATTTAAACCACTAAAATCTCATTTGATTAAACTGATGGTAATCAAGGAGACATAACCATAGTTTTAGTGCAAACCTTCTGATCACAAGAAATAATCAAAATCTAACTTCAAATTAACTACAGCATCAATAAAAAATAGCAAGGCCTCATCTTACCTTCCTTGAGAAGTTCTGCTGGTGGATTTATGGAAATAAATTTTCCTCATATCCTCAAAATCTTCAGAGTAACATGTATGTATGCATAAGGGAGCTGAAACAGCTAATGTATGGGTGAACGTATGTTTTGTAAGAGAGCACCACGATGAAAAGTTGTCTCCGCAGAAAGCACAAGCAACTTCAGTTATTGAATGCTGTTTAAATGCAGTTTCCTTGCTTTCTTCAAAATGGTGTGTATGCAACATTAATTTATTTGAGAAAATTTGACCACATTTTTGGCAAATATGTAATGGTGTATTTAGCAAGAGACTAAAATGACTAAAAACATGCTTTATTAGCAAGTGCAATGAGCGGAAATATTGCAGACACTTGGCGCATGTATACTGTGATGGTCTTATCACTGACACGATGCTGTTACAGCTCTCATTAATGTACTGACCTTGTGCTCCATATCAGATTAGATTAAAAGTGTACATCTAACTATTCACAATATAGAAATATTTTTCTTGTAGAAACTCAACTCTGACCTGAAAAAAAAACAGTTCCTTTAGTGCAAAACATTGGTAAGGAGTTATATAGAGATGTACTAGCATAGCATATATGTGAGATAAAAAATTAAGAAAGCATTAAAAATTCTGTGATCAGCACAGAAATAAATACGACTCAAATCGAATATAATGTAACATATATATGAGAAACAATTGCAGGTTACCACTTGTTGTTAGTTGGATACTTGTATATTAAGGATTCAACTGCAAATGGCCTCTGGAGAGTGGGAAGGGTGTGATGTCGATGAACTTGTCCTTGTTCAATTTTCAGTAAGCTATAGTCAGTTTCCAACCACCATTTGTATTATACTTCGATTTTCAGTTAGCTATAGTCAGTTTCCAACCACTGTTTGTATTAGCAGCAAGAAAAATGCAGTGCAAATCCTGAGGAAGCAAGTAAATTCGGGTGTACTGGAGATCGCGATTCCGGTACAATAACATTGTGTCTGCGCGGAGTGCTGACGTCACGCAAGTATTCAGCGCGCAGCTTTGAACGGCTTTTCCTGTTGTTGTTGTTGTGGGTGTACTGGAGATCGCGATTCCGGTACAATAACATTGTGTCTGCGCGGAGGAATTCGATCTGAGATTTTCGATATATATTGGATGTCGATACATATTGTGGGTATTTATAGGCGGTCAGTGTTTGGTCGGATTGCGGATGTGTTTATGTTATGATGGAGTGTTGTGTCGTGACTTGTGTTGGGTGGTAGAATTGTGAATCGATGGTATTGGTGTTGAAGATTTTGCAAATGGGTTTCCGTTATGTGATTGAAGAGACATTGTTTGTGTATTTAGGATGAATGTAGTGAAAGTGTATGTTTGTAGTTGGTTCTTTATAGTTATTGGTGTGTTTTCGGTCTTGTGTTTGTGGGATGTTTTAGTGGTGGATTATGGGGTATTTTATGTTGGTGAGTGTTTTGATATAAGTGTCGGTGGTTAATGAGACATTGTGGGTTATGTGTTGTAGTTGCTTTTTTGTTTTTTAATTAGTAAGGTTAGTTGGCTACTGATACGGTAAGTGTTCATGTGTTTGTAAAAGTTAATACGTTTTTTGTTTAGTGAATTGGTAATTTTTTTCTCGTTCGTTTCTTACGACAACGTTTTCGCGAATTTTTAATTTTTCTGGCGGAAGAAAGTTTGGTATTATTGGACATCTTAATTGCTCTAGTATTTGGCATTATTATTTTATAATGGTCTAACGGAAGATTTATTTAGTAATTATTTACGAAGTAGATTTATCTGTTTTGTATTGGTGTACGTTTTATTCGCGCGTAATTTTGCAGTCGGAAAAAATGGTTTAGGGTTTATTATAAAGTAATTATTCTTTGATGATAATTCGTGTGTAGAAGTATTACAAGTATGTTATTTAATGTTGATGTAGCGGAATCGCGTTTCCAATGGAACGGATGGTTTGAAAGTGCTTAGGATATCATGATTTTGGTGTAAAATTTTATTAGATTGCATGGGTTCTAATTTAGTTTTCAAGTGATGTTTGAATTCAAGGTTGTGGTATCGTGTTATACAGTTGGGCGGGTGGGGGTTTATTGGAGATGACGATACCATTTCTTGGTTTTTACCCTTTATATGGGTTAATATTTTGACTGTTTTTGTTCCCCACCCAGATAACCCCCTAGTTCCCGTGCTGTCCCGTTAGTTACATTTGTTGCTGCATTGGATGGTGTTTACGTCATAGACGCCATGTTGTGACGTCATTGTTTTGCGCGGCGGAAAGTAGTTCTACCGGTATCGCGTTCTCCAGTAATCCCGTAAATTCAATTTTTCAATCTTTGATTTGATTCATTCAAGAGATAAGAGACCTTTGCCCATAAGAAGAAATACTTTACAGTATACCTGCCAATACAACAAATATAATTCAGTTCATTGTTCCAACCAACTGGTCTAATATATAGTTCAGAATGGTTGTGTAATGTCATAGCGACATAATAACGAAAAATTACACAACAAAAGAGTTAATAATGAGAGTAGGTAACATGAGTTTAGTTATTACAGAAAAAGTTCGGTAATAACTATTATTAAAAATATACAGAAAGAGGCAAGTAGTGAAATATGATCACTTATAATAACACAAGTCAACACTCACATTAACCATGGGATTCAGAAGGTAGTATAGGTCATAGCTCTGTTGGTAGTTGAGCTGATACACTGACTGACTAAATGCTTGAAGAATACAGACAGAACAACTGCAATAGCTCACTCTGCTGCCAAATGAGTACCGGTAAAGCAAAATCGAGAAGAAATTGCTGCTCAGGACGAAATATGATCAGAAAATCCTTAAGACAACATTCTCCATTCTGAAGTAAATAAATAAAGAAATCAATCACAGTTATAGAACTATACATCTGCTTCCCATGATATGGGAAAACTGGACCCTTTGTTAAAAGTGTTTAAACATGGCAAAGTAAAATTACATTCATATTTCACATTTCTTGATTTTACATTACTATCTTTTAGTCAGTGCCATTCCGTTGAGCAATAAACATCTAATTAATTTTCAACAGGCCATAATAACAAAATGCGACTGAGTTTAACCAAAACAAGACAAGACACAAGAAAAAAAGTATCAGGAAACTACAAATTGTTGGCGCCAGCAGCTTGAATGGTTCGTGAAATAAAGCTAATCTGATACTAACTATAAACAAATACAAAAAAACTACAGTAGGGGAATCACGGTACAGCACACACGCAAAACAGAGCTTAATAACTTATGAAACGGTCTATCAACCGGGAACAAATTCTTTGTTTCCTGAATCGCAATGTAAAGCTTTCCACATCGATGCATTATAGTGAACAATTATAGTTTAAAAAACAATCACATTCTACATAATAAAACACTTCTAAATAACGTACATAAATACTGTAAAGCAATTTGCTCATACGTACTAACTGATGGAAAAATAAAGATATGACAAACATTATATGGTTCAACTTACACAAATGGTAAACATTAAAACTTAACTTACACTTTCAGTAACGCAAATGGCCTGATTGAAAACAAGTACAACGCCAAACACATTCAGAAGCACTATGAAACATTATGAACCTTGTGATAAGCATTAAGAGTTCTGCAAACGTTTGAAAGACAGAAACATACCTCCTGTTTACTATGAGTCACATTTTTTGCCGCTAAATTTTCATTCCTCGTCTCTGCACCTTAATACACAATACTACATCCAACACACAACTTACACTACAAATCAGCTGACAAGTTTAATGCAAAGTCATTGCACACTGAAGAGCAAACATTCCGCTTTTGTTTTCTTTGAAAAATTACTGTCTGAATTGTAGTTTATTCAGTATTCAGTGTAACTCCAACAGTATGAATAGTAACTGTCCGAAATCTCAATTATGCGAACGCATAATTTGTTTTTTGCAAAATATTCACTAATTTACCTAAACATAAACTTCGTTTTTATAAATTGCACAGATCACCTCTGCACTTGTTATGTTCGAAATTTTACTACAACTACTAGGTACAGTGACTTCAATACTTATACCTGCCATGTTATGGTATTAGCTATTACTGCAGTGTCATATTGAATGCTTGTTGTGGCCGCGACGAACAACAATTAATGTAGAAATTGTTAAAAGTATTTCAGTGTACCGGGGCCGGCAGATTCCTATAAATCTGAAACCCACTGCATTTGTGTCCTGTGCCTTTCTTATTAGCAACATGAATGTTTTTGAAACAAAACAATCACAGTAGGCTATTTCAGGAATCAGAACAAATTAGTCTACAGACTTACAAGTGTAAGACAGTTCCGTTTCGCAATGTGGGTGATTTTTAATGTTCTGTTCACTCTTTTCGCCACGGATGTGTAAAATTATAAAACGTTTAATACATACAGCAAATTGGAAGTTAAAAGAATTGTACAAGAAGAAAAGCTGGGAAGATTTTACATCTAAACTGGAAGAGGATAGTAAAGGGAATATGAAAATGTTATATGGAATTGTAAAACACAAAAAATCTGATAAGGAAACAATTACAGCAATAGAAACAGCTGATGGAAATATAGTTCGCAATATAAGAAGTATCAGGGAAGCCATGAAACAATATTTTGACAAACTACTAAATGGACCTAATGGGATAAACGATGAAGAACCAAGTCAGAGGATAATAGATGAAGGCACCCCAATAACTTGATCAGAGGTCGATCGAGCTCTCCATAAGATGAAAAGTGGCAAGTCAGCAGGAGCCGACGAAGTTACAGCCGACATGATTAAAGCTTCCGGTCCACCAGGGATATAATGGCTGTATAGAATCCTCATAGCAATATGGAATGAAAACTAAATACCAGAAGACTGGACGAATGGGGTGATAATTCCTATTCAAGAAAGGGAACAGAAGGAAAAGTGAAAACTATAGAGGTATTACCCTCCTATCCCACGGCCTCAAAATTATGGAAAAGATAGTTGAAGCCAGAGTACGAACAATATTAGAGCCCATCTTAGAAGAGCAACAACATGGGTTTAGGGCTGGAGGAAGCACAACAGATCTAATATTTGCCTTGAGAATGCTGGTGGGAAAATATTGGGAAAGATTGAAAAACCTAATTATTGTGTTTATGGACCTAGAAAAGGCATACGATAATGTTCCTAGATCAACTATCTGGAAAAGTTTAAGAAAACTTGAAATACCAGAGTACCTCATTAGAAACATCCAAATGCTGTACAATAACTGCAAGAGCTGTGTCAATGTTGGGGATGGTTACTCTGAATGGTTTAGTACAACCAAAGGAGTAGAACAAGGAAGTGCCCTTTCACCCCTTCTGTTCATAGAGGTGACGGATAACATCTTAAAAGAACTAAAAAGAACATTCAATAGAGATCTACAGGCAGTGGTGTTTGCAGATGATGTAGCCGTATGGGATGTAACAGAAGAAGGATACAAAACAAACTGAAGATGTGGAATGATAAGTTTGAAGAATATGGAATGAAATTGAATAAAAAAAAAAAAAAACTGTTGCACTAAAAATAAGCCGAAAGAATACAGACTGTCATATAAAATTACAAGACCACGAAGTTGAAGTTGTTGACCAATTCAGCTACCTGGGGAGCATAATTGCCAATAATGGTATAAGTGAGTTAGAAATAATGAGTAGAGTAACCAAAGGAGTCAACTTCTACAGTACCGTACGAGGCTTACTATGGGACATGAAGGTTCCCAGAAGAACAAAAATTGTCTTGTACAAATCATATCTCATTCATACTCTCACATATGCTTTGGAAACATGCACACTAACAGCAAGGGACCTTAGCAAGGTCCAAGCATGTGAAATGAAGTTTCTTAGATCGGCCCTCCAGAAAACTAGACTTGACTGCATAAAGAATGATGAAATTAGATCAAACCTAGAGCTAAGGGAATCCATGGAAGAGAGACTTAGGTCATAAAGACTTCGGTGGTTTGGTCATGTGAAGTGAATGACTAGTAAAAGACTGCCAAAAACTTATTTGGAAAAAAGGATACTGGGCGAAAGACCAGTGGGAAGACCAAGAAGAAGATGGACAGACCAACTGAAGGAGGACGTAGAGAGAAGAGGCTGGAACTGGGAGTACATCACAGACAGAGAAACATTTCTGGAGAGCAGGGCCGGGGCTAGGATTCACGGGCCCCGGGTAAGCGATCTTAGCTCCCCCCCCCCCCCCGCCAAAAAATATTTTTACTTTACACTTTTTTTTGATAAATTCAGAAAAGTTTAATACAAAAATGTTCAAAAGTATTGGTGCAGATTTTTAAAATTTGTGTTTGATTTATATTTATTTAGGCACCCCAGGCCGGCGGGCCCCCCTTTGGTGGCCCGGGCCCCGGGTACTTTCGCCCCGCTTAACCCCCACTAACGCCGGCCCTGCTGGAGAGGAAAAGGTGGAGAACAATCGTCTATAACAACCAAGGCTCGTAAACCACACGCGGGAAACTGGAGATGGTCCCCAACGATAATAATAATCGACGCTTACTTCGTTAATTAGCATCGTTTCCTCTTTCTACTGCAACATTTCATAGATTGAACACGTGCAGGGGGATTTGGACAAGTTAACTAGCTGGGTAGGACAACAAAAATGAAGATAAATGATCAGAAGAATCAAATACATAGGTAACTCAATGAAGGTTCTTTCTGACTGCAAGGTGACATGGGAAATGCTGTTAAAGATGGAAAGTGAGAATATCTTTTCATGATATTTCATAGTAAACACATTTGAGCAGGTGGTAGATTTGCTTGTGGAAATTACCGCTCATCACAATCAGTAACTGATATGATAAAGCAGCTGTATTGACAACAGGGGCGTAGCAAGGACTTGCGTCAGGGCGCGACGAAAGCAAGAAAGCTTATTAATAATACTTAATACAAAAGGTTTTACCTGAAGAAAATATGAAACATTCGGTTAGCTTATATAAGCAGTAGTATGCGAGGATTCTGGTTGAACCTTGACAAAATTTCTTTCCCAAACGCTCTTCCTATGCGCATTAATCATGTAATGGCCGAAAAGCCTGTTTTTCCGTCATTGATGATTGAAACCAAAGTTCTTACCCGCGCAAGATGATGAATGGCCTTTGCATACCGTAGTGTATTTTGTGCAGGGCTGTAAATGTGATATCACTAGCGACTGACTGTTTGACGACATGGTTACTTTGTTATTATTATTAAAAAAAAAAAAAAAACTATTGCTGCTGGTTTTAATTCCTTTAGTTCAGATTTCAACACTTTTTTTCTTTCCATGAATTATACCAAAGTTGAGATCTCCGGAGGACACCAAATAACTGCACTAACTTCAGAAACTATTATTATTAAATTTTTTTTAATGCTTTCACTTCATACGCAGCATTATTTATGGTGAACTGTAAGCAGTTAAGATGCGTGTAAGGTCTCAAAAATCGCTGTTCCAGAGAAATTACTTGTCTCATCTGTAGGTCGCCAGCAGTATGGGCTAGAGCAGGATTTCTCACACATTTAGCTCCACGTACCCTCTATACAATTTCCCTGGCAATGACGAACCCTCTTTAAAAAACAGGGCTTTTTTTTAAATAAGGGCTTTAATTTCACAAATTAATATAGGGATAAAGAGCACAATGTTATGAGTTAATGTGAGTGATGGGCTTGTTTCTTCCAGCATGTTGCTCATGCTCAGTATCAGTTCACTATTGTGCTTTTTGGAAAGTAGAGACAGCGAGTCAGCCGACATAACATATCTTATCGCGAACCCCCTACGATCAACTCGCGAACCCCTACCGGTTCAGTTACCTCACATTGAGAAACACTGGGCATTCTGAAATCCGATTCAAGATTCTCATAGATTGGCTCAGTCTCGACTGCGAGACTTTGGCTTTCAACTTCGGCACTCAAACGGCATTCTCTCAAAATGCCATTCCTTTTGCATGGTTTCCAGAATGAAGCAAGACCATAGTTAGAGAGTTAGAAAATGTGAAGCATTTGTTACAGATTTCACAAGTGCGAAACACTTTGTTACGATTCGTTCAAAATTTTTGAATTCCTGGTTGCATTGTTATCGTCTTTTCGACATGTTTTTGAGTACTGTAACCAATTTTATATAATATTCATTTAATGACGCGTGGCTTTAGTATTTTTGACAGTGAGGGGATTCGCATTTTTATAGAAGAATTTTATTATTTCTTTCTTTGTGGAACTATACTTCGTATCATTGCTATTTGATTGAAATTGTTCTGATCTTAGTTGGCGTTAAGCACTGAGAAAGTATAGCGCTCCTGCACATTTTTCAGGTATTATTTTGATGAGGACATCAATCCTTCCTTGACATAGTGGAACATCCACAGTACCCTTGTCCAACGCCTTGTTTTGAGCAGCCAGTCAATTCTACAAAACCTAAAAATTCTTCTTTCATTATCTTTCATTTGTTAAAAAATATAACAACCAGGAATTTGCTCTTTCCCTGTTGTTTTTTTTTTATTATTATTATTTAGCTCTCGCACTATAATATACTATAAGCATATATTTATTTACGTAAATACTGACGTGTCTAAAAATAATTTTAATATGAATTTGTACTGATATTTAGATAAAATTTTATCTCAATTTTCTATCCGATAATTCAAAATTTGATCACGATATTAAATTTTAGGTTTAATGAAACCTTGGATAGCACCTTAATGTTCTTTCAAAGGTAAGTCGTGTTTACCGCAGAACCACAAACAAGGGCGTAGCCAGGATTTAGTTCAGAGGGGGCAGGCAAGAGAAAACTGATAATATGCATGCTACAAAAACGTTGATTAATGTAATACATATATATTTTAATTAATTAATGTTATATAATTTTAATTAATTAAATATAATTTAATTAATTAGTATTTATATAATTACACTAATAATAGTTTTCGAGTTACTTCATCTCAAATTTTATCACAATTTTCTTGTAAAAGTTTTCTGTGTACACCAAGCATACACAGACTCTTTACATGCTTCTCTACGATATTTCCGTCTCATTTAACTCTTTAGTAAGGTGTAGTTCTTTAATATTTTCTGTTGTTATACCCTTGTCCTTCCACAGTTTATATCATAGTGCTACATCATAATCAAAAAATTTTAACTGGTAGCAGTGGCAGAAACTTTGTGAATAATTATTTAAAAATCAACCAATAACTTACTTAAACTTTAGCTGGGATGTAGCTAGGGATTGCAATCCAGCAATGCGGGATCCCGCATCATTTGGAAGACTGGCGTATCCAGTACCTAATTAAGCGGATCCACAATCCATAAAATGGGGCGAAAACATGTTTCAGTATTCGTCACCTTGCCTCCCTGTCGTCACTTTCCAGTCTGACTCATTCTCTACAGGTAGTATCGACCCATTCACTGTACCCGTCAAGTTGACATTTGACTCACGGCAACAAATGTGTGTTTATGTTGTCCCTCATCATAAGTATATACATTCATTTTTACGTTTTTTTTATTTTTTTTTAAAGAACTCCAGTTGGTTTTTGCTGTGTGCATTACTTTAATTAGAGTTATGTCGTCCTATTGCAAAACAAGCTTTCAGATCGTACACCCAAAAAAGATACAATTAGAGTTGTTTCTGAGGAGGAAGTAGAAATAATACAAAAGAAGGTTACACTATTTACAGCTATTTAAAAATCTAGTGAATAAATGAGGTGTTAAAACGTTTTGTGATAAGCTGTACTTCTTTGTATTTGAGATATTTGTTTTCAAAAAGTGGATTTCAGTTTCCTAACTCTGCTAATTGTAAAAGCTCTATGATAGCAAAGTTTTCAAATACCGTAAAAGTTGACATAATTGATCAGTTTGAATATTTCAAGAAACAATGGCAAAGATTTTCGTTGAGTGTTTGATGAGTGAACGTTCCAAAATATCACCTATATTACGTTCACCGCAAAGAAACAAATGTTAATATCAGTTTGCTTAGAATACAGGGTTCGTGCACCACAGACCATTGCATCAGTTTGGTCAAAAAACTTCTAACAAGCATTGGAGTTTCTGTTGAATCTTATGTTAGCGGCAAAACATTTGTTGGAACAAGCGTCATGGAAAATGTTCTGGCTTGGTACCTGCAATTGTACTTTTCACACAGCACACAATTGGCAGTTG